>JBAMJV010004901.1:30000-113448 GCA_037951105.1 Echinarachnius parma | reverse complement strand
CCCTAACACTGACTTCATATTTGTTGCAGGAGAATAATGGATTATATAGCATTATAAACAGGTACATGTATCACGGATACAGGTATCGCCTGACATCAATCAAAGATAGTAGACTTGGTAATAAATACGAAGCGTACACAAGGGCGGTCGTTCGCCTAAAAGGGTGCTTACACATAGTATGCATTCTGTATACGCTAATTAGTGTATAATTGGAAATACACTCACATAAGGCTATGAATTAATTAAAATACGCACATAACAAAAACACAACAAATAAACAAAAGGTACACAAACACAAAATCCATACAATAGAAGGATAAGGGTGCGCGTTTTGTATTCTTCGCATGCAGTTTCGCCTTAAATAATGATAATTAATTTTGACGAAATGAAACATGACTTGTGTCAAAATATGTTTGGTATGACATACAAGACTAGAAAAAAAGGAAAGTCGCACTAAGGGTGTACGCTACATCACCCCATACAAATGTTAATTTGACATTAATGAGCATCGTATTACGTATTACCTTATACGTTGTATACCTATATATGAACGTAATAATACGCAAAAACGTGCAGAGGAAATACGGTTACATAGGTACATTAAAGGGATAGTTGAGTTCTGGTAAGGAGAGTACAGTTTTGGTGAAACTGAATTTTAGTAACCAAAACCTGCATCATTACATTACAAACTAATAGTTATAACTAGAAAGGAACACAAAATTACAAATGACGTAGTAAAGATCATGTTATCATTCAAAAAGAGCCGTTAAAACGTAAGAGGGCGCTCTCTAAACACTCATCGGTTTCAACCATTTTGAATAAAATATTGTGCATGTGATGCTTTGTTGAAATAGTAATTAGATAGAGAAATAACCAACAACTATTTAAATACCTATTTTGTAACTTTTTGAAAAGAGGAAGCATTTTTTTTAATTTTTAACGGCTGGTTCAAAATTCTCTAATAAACCTGGGGCCCCAGGTTTATTACAAATTGTTATATTTATGGATATTTCAGTCGTCTCTGAACCGATTTTGATCAAACAAAGATGATTTTATAATTTAAATATTATGCTCTTTCAAATTTTACACTCAGTTTTTCATTACCTCACAAAAAAAATAAGTAGTCTAGCGCCCTCTCTACCAAAACTCAACTATCCCTTTAAGAGTCGGGATAAACGTAGAAACATCTTTCTAATTCAATTAAAATGTTGTGCACCTAAACTGTATTATTGACTCCGACTTTGGGTATTGCAAAATATGTTATGGAAGTGGTTAATTGTTCGCACAACGAAACTTGTAAGAATAGTGTATTTTAATTTCATGTAATTTGATATTCATTACTCTAAACGCCAGTCGCTCGGATGGCATGTGGTCACTTTTTGATTAAAAAACTAAGACAGACTTTCGATTGGCAATGCTCGTTCTTAACTTTATGAACATTTGTCATTAATAAATAAAAGGAGATACCTACAGATGATTAAACATTAAAGGAACGGCGCAACGGGAGAAAATCGTGAAGTTCTGCTAATTTGCGCGAGCTCGTGCTTGGCAAGCCACAAGGGACAAGAATCAATTGGGCTTATTTCTTGCTAATTGCGTATGGTTGCCTTAAAAAGGGGGAAATAATGGGGAAACTGAGTCTAAAGACGGCACTTATTGCCCTCTTTAGGGGGGTCTGTAAAGGGTTGTTTAGTAGCCACATGGGTGTTATTTCTGCACTTAGCAAACTTTCAAGTGCTTGTCTTAATGCAGAGTCAAGTGGATAAAATCGAGCTCTTTTGGAAAAATTTAGCCAATTCCCCACTCGTCTTGATGGTATAATTGGAGCGTTTCATAAACTACTCTTACTCTTCGCCTTTTTAATGAAAGATTTGTAATCATAAAACCGCAGAGGGGAAATAAAACCTCACTTTACATTTCGTATTCCTGGGCTACAAAACACAAAAAAAGGCACAATAATTTGAGTCGTGTTGTACATATTAAACAAAGCTTTACCTATTGTGGCCCGTGGGACTTAATTCCCCCCTCCTCCTTTTGTTCTTATAAAGTGTAATCGAAATGAACCCCAACCATTATTGTTGTTGTTGTTGTTTTAAGTGTTTTCTTCATTTGGGTGATCTTTGGTAGATGTGGAACAACTTATTCTAAAAGGATCCATTATCTCTGTTAAATTGAACCAAAATTGCTTGGAGCTTTTAATGGTCCGTTCTTCCTTGTAGTTTGACTTACAGTTTAGTAACATAAGAATAGAATGGGTTATACAAGCAGCTTCTGGCCATCACGATCATTACAAACTAAAAGGTTTCAAGGACGAACGCCAGCACGAGGGCTTTCTACATAGTTCAGTCGGTAGTGCACTGGTCTGCGAATCAAGAGGTCTCGGGTTCGAATCCCGGAACAATCCTATTTTCTATGCTTTTGTTCATTCATATTATATATTTCTGGCCAGTTTCCCAATATGTTTGAATTAATATTACATTTTTAATCCTCCTCCCGCGACATCTTCAGGTTCAGTAAAAACATTCTGAACTACTCGAATACTATTATGTACATCAAGTTGGTTACGTTTTTAAGTTCACAGTGATAAAAGTATTAAAATGACGAAAGATAAAATCGCTTTGTAGTCCAACTTTCAGTGTTATGTTCTTTCGTCTCTGTGTTATCATGTATCATAGATCATGTGATATTCTTTGACCTAGTTATAAGACAAATCACCCTGTCATATTACGAATCGTACTGCATCACTTCAATATGCCCAACATAACTTACATAATTAGGTTCATGACCATCAGGTACAAATACGAAAAACGATGAAGGGTTCGTTGTTGCTGGACTAATTAAAATGCCTAATCCTATCAGACCAGCTTTAAATTGTATTTTCTTTCACGTAAGCCAATTTTCTCGGAACTTTTTAATTTTGGCTTACAAGTGATGAACAGTTACTTTAAAGGTCATCAAGCGTGGGGATGCTACACAGCGGGTCGCCATTTTGAACTAGGCTAGTTTGCGCGCACCGCATGACACTGAGCTAGTGTGCATTACGCACCGTGCGCAACGCGTACGCAAGATGGCGCCGCGCATCTGATTTGACGAATCTGAAATACCTTTAAAAGTCGGTACACAGCGCGTGTCCTCAACAAGTTAGAAAGTAACCTTTTTATCAACTATGCCAAATTTAGCAGCTGCAGAAGCGGTTAACAACAGCCGACACACGAAACATCTGGTCAAGTGAAATGTTCAACATGTGTTTTGTAGATTACGTTCATTTCACGTCGTGGTCTCTGAAATTTTTCATTTGACTTCAGGTTTGCGTACTTTCTGCGAAAGGTGTTCGTGTGTGTTTTGCGCGCATAAAACGGTGAATACCTTTAACACAGAATTACACATAAATACACAAAAATATTAAAACCTAAACACACATATATTTATAGAAATACATACATACAAATATCAACCTTTGTACAAACAAACACACATCGTCATTCGCTTTCTGTTCATCTGTTACATAAAGTCTTAAATCGATTGATTTAGAATGACACTCATACATATTGCACATTATTGTATAATGCACGCACACGCACAATACAATTACACGCATACACACACACATATACATATACACACACACACTCAAGTACACACTCACACACACACACACACACACACACACACACATGCATATAATAATAATATAAACATCCATGTACACAATTTTTTTTTTTTTTTTTTTTTGCACACACACACACACGGACATAATACACACATATGAATGCGCGCACATACAGTACATGTCATATCCTTGCAAAAACACATATACACCAAAACATTATT
This sequence comes from Echinarachnius parma, assembly GCA_037951105.1. Classification (NCBI taxonomy): domain Eukaryota; kingdom Metazoa; phylum Echinodermata; class Echinoidea; order Clypeasteroida; family Echinarachniidae; genus Echinarachnius; species Echinarachnius parma. Next base: position 109,617 of record JBAMJV010004901.1, on the reverse strand, counting down.
CGCTTCTGTTTGAGCGGTTATACCTTCACTCTCTCACCGACAGCTTATCAATCGCACTCCATCTTGCATTGATCAAACAATTTAAATTTCTCTCCGATACGAACATGACGAACGATCAAGAACATTATAAAACTGTCAGAAAGTGTATCGTCTTCATAAAAGGAAGAAATTCTATTAAACGTTCTATCCCGGGTCTGGCATCGATTCATAGACCGGGTGTCGGTAGTGATGTAGGGTACCCCATTGGTGTTGCCTTGCTCATGCGCCCTTCCCTCTTGAGCCCCCCCCCCCCCCCCCTTCCGGCAATATCCTAAACAATGTTGGCATCGGCTTCGCCCCTCTTTATGGAAATAGCCCCCCCCCCCCCCCCCCAGGCCTGCCCTGTTGATTAACCAGCTACGCCACAAGGTGGTATGCGTGTGCGCGTGCGGAAACATGGTATAGAAGACACGAGTGATGGTAAGTCTAACCCCCTCTCTGTCTGAAAATATTCTACCACATGCTGGCATCGGTAATAACGTCCCTATATATGGGGCAACCCCCCCCCCCCCCCCCCCAAACCCCCTATTCCGGCCGTAAACATGGTAAAGGCACGAGTGATGGTAAGCCTATCAACAATGTTTGTCATCATACGTGAGTTGTAATGTATGTATCTCAGCGGGCCATCTGTTGGTTCCATGCACGTGTTCCCAAATCAATTTCAGGACTGTCACGCGCGCGTGAGGGTGTACATCGCGGTACACCATGCATTATTTTGTTTAAAGGGGTCTAGTAAATCAATAAAGGGGTTCGTCAAAATCCTCAAAACTCACTTGGAGCTTTCTTGTACCTTGTTTTTGGCTTAAGGTAACAGACAATTACAATTGGGTTTGATTTGTTTGTATTATATCTAGAGAGATATTCGAAATTACAGACCGGAAACAAATAAGCAATGTTTCAATGTAAAACAATTTGTAAAATGTGGAGAATTAAAATAATCAATTGCCTGCTGGAACTTGGTAGGCCCTATATTAACGTTATGAGAATCGTGCAATGTAGTTAAAGGGCAATGAAACTATGGCTTTCGGCTATTATTATCGTTTAGAGGGTGAACAGACATTTTATTTGATACATAACTTGGCAATTTTGGCCTCCTGGATCCCATGAAATCCTTACGTGAACATACCCACATTTTACTAATTCTTACGGCGGCAAAAGGTGATGGGAGCGGCCATGTTCTTGTAATTGCCCGACATGCTTTGCAAACTATGACGAGTGCGCTACGGGCCGAACAAAAAGCTTTTCACTGATTTACAGACTCGTCAAAGCATCTACAAGTATTCAGACAATGGTTTCAATAGGTGGTATTGAAATGCATTAGTGCATATCACTGACCATAAGTCCGCACACACCTAATAATGGCGGCCTCCAGTGTTCGCATAAATAGTGGTAAACCCGATAGAGTTTTCACATATTTCTCCCAAAGCAGAAATCTGAGTCGGAGTTATGTTATATATAATAAAAAGGCATATTACGATATATCAAGTAGGATAAACTCTATTCTTGAGTTGCATTGCCCTTTAAAGGGAACACGATAATAATATCTTTATATCGTTCAGGCCAATTCGTATTTTGGCCTCCGTCAAAGACATGATTAATTGCACGGTGGTCATCGCTAGGCACACTACCACTGGTTCAATCATCTTATATACCTTTTTAGTACCAAATAAACAAAAACAAAAAAAGTGTACAGTCAGAGAACACTAAAACCAAAAAAGACGAACTCAGGATTGAGATTGATTATTCCACTTTTGTTAGACCACGTTATTTGCTTTCTCCCTTGTTGTCTTGGGACGAGTTTGCTATTAGACCTACATTGTCCATCAAATTCCTTCGGACTCCACCACCATGGAAGCCGATACTTATTCAAGGTCCGGTCACATATTACCGGATAGCGTAAACGGATAACGCATGAGTCCCCCAAATAGTTTGAGAAAACAATAAACACAAAAACCGCGAACATTTTGAACAATGTATAATAGCCCGGTCACATATCACCGGATTGCGTAAACGGATGCCCGACGGAGAGCAACATTTTCAATCCGTTCATCTATCCGTTCGTATGCGTTTCTTGTCCGTTCCTTGTCGGGCGATGTACGTTGTAGAATGTTTTGTGCATGAAGCAATGGAGACGACTTTTACCACCGGATAATTTAATTTCGCAAATGTTCTATTCGTCAGGCGTCCGTTTACAGAAGGTCCCCCCAACATAATTTGTGTGCCCCCACCCCCCCCCCCCCCCTTCACCAATTAGTCCGACCACGCTACGTCACTCTCTATACATTGTTTGACATGTAGATACATCTCCAGACGCAATTATGTTATGACTATGACAAATAACGGGAGCATTTTGAACAATGTATAAAAACACAAAATGTGCCCCCAATCATTAATGTGCGCCCCCCCCCCCCCTCCCCAATCAGTCCGACCACGCTACGTCACTCTCTATATATTTGTTTGACATGTAGATACATCTCCAGACGCAATTATATTATGACTATGACTAGAATTGACGTCTTGAACTTTTGTCCACTAATGAGAGAGCGACTGCCCTTTTATTATTGGACAGATCAACAAATACCACGATTATTTTCGTCCTTGTTCATCCTCCTACATGAAAATTTATTTGATATAAGAGTTGATTCACTGTATACATTGTAAATCCGCGGGACTTTGGCAGTTTGCGTAAGGAATAATTGTGATCTTGGACGTCTTCTGTGACAAGCTGAGTCACCATCACACTTTCGGACAAACCTTTTTTAAGTGTTCGGGATGATATAGGCAAACAAAATGGGGGCTGGGGGCTGCTGCCCCCCCCCCCCCCCCCCCTCTTCCACCCCTTCCTCGAAACGGTAATGTAATAATTGGGCAAAACAGGACATTTTCACATTTAACCGTTTTACAAAACGTTTTCTATTCGGTCAAAACATGGTATTTTGGGGGGCCCAAGAAATGCAAAAAGTTCTTCCCCGGGATTTGTAGCCGAGATCTCCACATTGCTAGACCGGTGCTCTACCAACTGAGCTAGAAAGTTCTTATGATGGTTGTTCGTCCCTGAAATCCTTCCCAATACTCGTGCTAGACATAAGTTATTATAGAGTACAAAAGCTATGACGTCATACAAATCTATTTTTAGAATGTTCAAATTTGAACTTTATTTTCCGAACGAGCATCAAAAATAATTTCTAAATACAAGTTATGAACCAGAACACTATAACACTGATTTCCTATTGACAAAAAATTCATTCGGACGGGCATATCTCAGCCAATACTTAACATATTCAATTTATTTTCGGTATTTGGACATTATTTGTATGCTCTTTCGGAAAATGAAGTTCAAATTTGAAAATTCTAAAAATAGATGTTTGATGACGTCATACTTCACCACTCTATAAACATGACACAAACACGACGAATAACTAATTCACTTAGGGATTACGTGTCCCAGATCAGCATTCTTCGTATAGCCAAGACTCAGGTTTAAACCCGTGCTGTGTGGACACAAGGTTTGGTTGCCGTGGGTCAACGCACCCCACCGATACAATTTAGCCTACGGGATTATTTCAATCATCCTTGCCGCTCAATGTAACCACCAATAACATGAATAATATCACGTGGGACTAATCAGAAAAACACGCGGGAGGGTGGATGCACAAACAAAATATAATGAATGGGAATTTGAAGAAGGTAAAAGAGAATAAACAAACAACAAAAAATCCCTGGGGATAAAACCTGCAGTCCAGTAAATCGCAACATGTTTATTCTTTTTTTTCCACCACATTACATTACCGATGACCACAGAGTGTTACCTCGAGGAAGAGAAAGAGGGGGAGATAGATAAGGGTAAGATGGGTGAAAGGGGTAATAATGTCGTTTGTCAAGCCATTTGCGGTTGGTATTTGTTCTCCAAAGTTCCTCGACTTCCTTCCTTCCTTTACTACATATAAACTAAAATAAAATACAGGAACTGTATTTGTATTCATTGAATTGTCAGTATAAAGCCAACAGTAGTATTAGGAAAGCCCCACACACATAAAATGAAATGTAAGCTGTTATCACCAACAATGTGAAAGAAAATATCATTAGTTATTTGTTAATGTCAAAAGTTGGACAAAAACAGCTTCGAACTGTACTATTTCAGCAAAAACATGATCGAAATGAAGAAAAAAACGAACACCTTCGAGTTCGACTGACTCAATTCATATTTGTTTCATTGTTATTGTATTTATCTCATAAATAAAGCAAAGACAATATTATTGGGCCACGTCGGGAATCGAACCCGAGAACTCCGGATTGCTAGACTGTTTGCTCAAACCATTCGATCAACGTATTCCCATTGCAGAAACCTTTATCATTACTATGTTTAATTCAGATTGTCTAGCTCCATACTTATCATGAAATAAAATAAAAACTAAGTGCCGTTAATTAAAGCTTGGAAAACTGCAACCAAAAAGCGGAGATCACGTGACTGGTTAAATATTTCATTGTTATGATCGGGGTTCACATCTGCATAGTTATAATAGTGGAACATATTTTTCTAGACAAGATAATTTGAATTAACATGGGTGATTTTGATTAATGAATATATATTCTTTCTGAAAGCTTTATTAATGCCATTGACACACGAAGTTCGATATTTTCAATAGAACGACACATGCGTATATAGCATTTAATTGTTTTCTTTTACAATACTTCAGGTCTAAATGTCAAATACGACTGTCGATAAGGATGTAGAGAATTCCACTATTGATTTTAATGGCAACTTTACTTTTATACACGAGATAATTTAAATTAACGTTGGGGATTTCGATTAATGAAAGTATAATACTTTCTGAAAGCTTTATTAAAGGGATCTAGTAACTTTGTTGAGAAGTGCAAAAAGTGATGCGTGGTTAATAAAATGTGCATTGGTGTGATCTGATATGTCCAGAAAGTAATGTATGAAAATTTCAAGTTAATTGGATGTTTTTTGGCCGAGAAATAAGTGAAAATGCAAAGTGATATTCACTTATCTCATTGCACATACTTTGTACACGGCTGAGAAGGTCCCGTAGATAATTTCATATCCGAACACATCAATCGTAAATATCTTTTGAACGAAATGGAAATTTGAAAAACCGAAACCTGTCCAATGATTTTATTGTTAATACGAATAAAACAAGGTATGAGGGAACCGCTAGAATTCCAATTGGATTTTGAGGATTTGGACAATGTTACTAAGTCCCTTTATGCCATTGACATACGAAGTTCGAGACTTTCAATAGAACAACACATGCGTATATAGCATATTGTTTTATTTTACAATACTTCAGGTCTAACTGTCAAATACGACTGTCGAAAAGGATAGAGAGAATTCCGCTATTGAGTTTAACTTTGATTTGAATGTATTTCCATATTTTACAACTGCAATATATTTTACAATAGAATAAACGAACAAAGCATGCATGACATTCATGAGAAAGAAATGCGCTATAAAGTACAGAGAACTTCAATAAAACGAAACAATGATAATTAATTTTAGATAATCAGAAGTCCTGCAACATAACACAGGGCAACCATACAGAAGTATATCTGATGACGCGATAGCCTTCCCCGCCAGTCGCTTATAACATCCAGACGCCAGGCCGCCTTGTCAAAGGTCTCCACACACATAATATGGTAACACCACGCCAGGACAAGATCATGAGAATGCCAACGACCTTTTTTGGTGAACATCAATAGCTTTTAAGGCCAGTCTCAGCGGTGGCGTAAATGCAGCTGAAAGGGATCAGAGATTTTATACCAACCCCCGCAGCTGGTTAGAGATGGTCATGGGTGCAAGGGGATGCTACAACGCGGGTCGCCATTTGTAACTAGGCTCGCTAGTTTGCGTGCCGCGCTTCGTAACACTAAGCCAGTGTGTATTTCGCACCGCGCGCAAGGCGTTCGCAAGATTGCACCGCGCGTCTGATATACAAATCCGAACTACCTACACATATCGTCACGCCTATTTCACGCCTATGTATGCGGCCTCTGATTTAATTGAAAACCCTGCCCCCATAATTTGAAGCCCCCCCCCCCCCCCCCCTCCTCATGGCGTATATGGCGCTGCCTTTGCCTGTTTGTCACCTAGTCAGAGGGCGAGAAAGGTTCAACGACTGCATCCTAAGACCCCTAAGGGCCAATTGGGATTGGTTTGATGCTACATGTGTTAGAAGGTGTATTATTATCCACATATTAAGTAGCACCAATTGAATATGATTCGAGGGTGGGTGTCGGTGCGTTAACCCCCCCCCCCCCCCCCCCCATATTTAACCTCATCGGTACTGTAATACTACCTTCAACGGGACATAACCCCCCCCCCCCCCCCCCCCCTGGTCCATTTCTTCTTGATATAAGGAAGGTTGGCTGGTTATTTCGTTTTCACATACTCGTTCAATCAATTATGATTATTTACGTCTGGGGCGTACCGCCCTTTACAGTCACCCATCCTAAAGATCGACACTGCCGCAGTTCCGAATGCAGGTATCGAATGATCACTGAAGTAGAATCGACTGAATAAGGATCCGATGTAGGTTACCTCGTTATTTAAAGATATGATAGATATGATACATCGGTTTTTATTGAACACATAAAATAAACAAGACTGTAGTCCAAGGACTAAAGTGCCTTGCGTGCAACACAAATACATATAAACATTCATGAATAAATATATTACAACACAATAAAAATATTACTTAACATCAAAATACAACAAAAATAATATATATTTATAAATGCATTTGGCAAGATATACACTAACATGGTAGCCTAAAAATTTGATTATTATAATATATGCATATCCTCAATTATGATTGAGATAGCCAGGCATGGCGATGTAGAGGGCACTATTCGCAATGCTATGTACATACATCGCAGTTCCCCAATTTGTAAATAGGCTTCTTTGTGCGCCGTATTCCTGACACCAGTCTGTATTTCAATCTGTGCGCATGGCGTTCGTAAGATGGCGTCCGCGCGTCTGATTTACGAATCTAGAAAACTCATAATATTCCCTACCATGAGATCTACACCCCTATCCCGTTACGGTAGGGGGGTTCAAAATAATGATAATATACAGCAACAATTGTACAGGATCCGATGGTGCGTGTCGGTATAAAAATTATCATACTGCCCTCCTCGTTGCACGACCTCTTCCCGACCTCACCTTCACGCTGCGGCCTTTGCGTCCTTATCCTAGAAGGATAGACACACAGCCGAGGTTTGAAAAGGAGTCGTATCGACTGATTAAGTAAAATCGATTGAATAGGATCCGACGCAGTTTGCCCTGTTCACCAATTTAATGGAATTTGATGAACTATTTTCTATCCCGAATAATGATGTTAATTGATTATAGGGGACCTATCAGAGGAAAGGTGTCGGCACACTGTCCTTCTCGTACCCTCTAATGGACTTTTGTACCCCCTCCAGCACCCAGCATACGCTTATTTGCACCTCCACATCTAATACGCTTTTGGCGTTAATTCCCAATGGGTATGTACTCATCCCGACCCCTAACACACGTCGGTGTTTAAATGGTTTCTAATTCAATTATCGGTTGGTCTTGGAGTAAACACGCGGCCTAAACATCACATCTTCATTCGTATTAATCGTTCAACAACAACAAAACATAACAATGTTATAATAATCAAGAAACAACCTTCATTATCAGTATGTCAAAATGGGATTAATTGTCATTTTGAAAACCTCAACCATATTTAATACTTAAGATTGTTTCAATTTAATTATACTATTATTGATATGGGTCGAGTTAACGCACGGTCAAAGGCAGTAAACTAATTAGAGGTTTATTGTACATAGGAAAAGTCATACACCACTTTATCAAAACAGCTAGAAAATATATATGGCAATATGGGATAAACGGTCACTTTGTAAGCACTGACCCAATAACATGCCTTAGATAATTAATTTAATTTGTTTACAATTGAATTAGTAGTTTATACGGGACCGGTGTAAACACGTGGTCTAAATACGTCATTAAGACCTCTAAAGACCTTTATCATTAAGTAAATGACATACGGTCATATTAAAACTATGACCCCAAGACGGGATGTAGCGTAAACAGTTTGTTTAATTTACTGATTTGCTGATCTTGGAGCATGTATATGCGGTGTGGCCCGTGTAATGAATTGTAAACTATAAGGTTATAAGCTCCAAGGCATTGAAGGATCACGGCTCACGGCTCATTAAATTACAGTTCCCTCATCGTAACAACATAAAGGTAAAGGTCTCTGTAAAATGGGTCCTAGATAAAAACAATAACAACAACAAGAGCAATGAAACCATCAGCGTGCCCGTTTGTTGAACAAACAAGCACGCGTAGGAGATTGAATAATGTGATATTAAATTATATGCGCAGACCAAAATAAACACGATTTGTTCACAGTATGTTCAAAATGCGGTCCACATTGTGAAGCACAGTGTGTAGGGGAAATTGTTATCACATTGTGCCCAATGGTATTCACACTGCATGAATAGTTGGATCCCTGGTTCCAAATGTTTGTTGTTGTTGTTTTAAAGGGACAATCTCTCCTTTGCAAGCCAAATTTCAAAAGTTGCGAGGTTATTGTCTTATATGAAAGAAAATGTCATTTAATAGCATGCCTGAAAAAATTAGGGCTTGAAATCTCTTTTTCGTGAAGTTACAGACCTAAAACTAATAAAACGACAACCAACGGTTAATTGTGCATTTACGTGTATTTACCCAGTGAGCAAGTTCGTACACGGATTCCACGAAGTACCACAACGTTATGCGTGACCCCTACGTGACCCGCGCTAGCTACGTGACCCGCACACACATAATAATAGCATGATCGAATATTAAACAAAATAACCAAACCTCGCTTAAACTGACTACATGTAATTACATATTCTTCATTTTTGAGATTTTTTCCGTGAACTACCTTTACAAATGTCGGCTTCAAAATACCTTTATAAGAATAAGTACAATATTGTTGTAATATTATGCTAAATCAGTTAAACTCTTTTATTGACCGATATATAGTTTGATGGAGGGACGCAAACGTTTTTATCCGTAGAATCCAAATTACAGGGCTGTTCGATCTGATTATTTTGTTGTGTGTTACATTCATCCCCATCCATCAACTGGAAACTGTTCAGACGTTTTGTAAAAGAGGGACAGTCCCTTTAATCAATGTATCATTTTCAGTAGGGAGTCTACATCTACCGTAGATCATGTACCACGGGGCTGTGCCAAAAAAGTGAATAATGTACCCGATAAAGACGAATCAATTTTTCCTGTGCGTATATCCCTTAGCCGGAAGGACTTCTTCTACGAGATAAACATCCCCAAACCCACAAGCCCGAGTATGTTCCGGTAAATACCGTCCGGAATGGGTTAAAAACATGTGACCAATTTACTCTGTCCTCTTGACCCCGGATAGCTATCTACCCTACAAACCCCCTGGTACATAAATCGTCATAACAGTCTGAAATGTGCGGCTTACTGGACATCCCGATAACTCATCAGCGTGTCAGTTGCACTGTGGGCGCGGCGAATTCGAGCGAGGTCATTCGCGTTTACTGCAAGTTTGGCTATAAACACAGAAGTTCTTTCGATTTGGAACATTTTTTTCTTTCATATGCCAAACATTAAAGGTCCGACTCACGTTCACTGGAACCTCTATTTGACGCAGACGTTTTTCATCGTTCATTTATTTGTATAATGTCAGTATGATCGTATAATAATGGTCTGAACTGTCTACAGCCCGGCGCGGACAGAGCCGACTCGACCCAATCCGACTGGTTTTCAGTCGGACTGGCTGTGTGTGTGTTGGCTCACGACTCCGATTGTTGCAGTTGGAAGCCAATCGGAAGCCAATCGGGCATGATTCAACATCATGTTGAATTGGCTGCGACTGAATCGGACCGACTGTGGTTTTCAGTCGCGTCGGGTCGGATCAGGTTGAGTCGGCTCTGTCTGCGCCTGGCTTAAAGCTCTCTGCAGACAGAGCCGACTCGACCCGATCCGACTGGTTTTCATTTGGATCGGTTTTCAGTGCCTCGCGACACACATTTTGACAGTCGGACTCGGATGCCAGTAGGGGTCGATTCAATTCGACGAATCGGATCTGACCGACCGGGCCCAACTCTAGCCTGATTGAAACCAGTCGGATCGGGTCGAGTCGGCTCTGTCTGCGCCTGGCTTTAGTCTCACGCGTCCAGGAGTGGCACTATATAGTGCCCCTTTATATAGTGGCCTTTATATAGTTTTTGTATGATATACTTCCAAAATTACCTCCAAATTTAACGTTATTCACTAGCCATGCTAAAACACCTTTCTTTGGCGAGTTTTCACAGAATGATAAAGTCAATTAATCATGTTGACATGCTAACCCTCATACAATTGTTTAGTAATAAAAACAATTGAAAAGGAGATCATGTCAACATCAGGATGGCAGCAGCCTCGTAAGTAGCCTTTAGTCAAGGCTCTATATGGCTTTGAGATTCTCTATGCGATTGCGAGCTAGCTAGCTGTGACAGAGCTAGAGCTATACGGCACGGGGTCAGCAGCAGGACTAACTGGCTCAAGCCTGATGTGTTCGCTTCGCTCACGTAATTGTGCATATAGCGCGAGAGTATTGACGAAAGACTACCTCGTAAGTGACGTCAATAACAAACGACATACATACAAACAAAAAATACTACACAAAAAAAAAACTCTCATAATTATTTCGTTGCTGGTATGGACCGTTCGCTCATAGTTTTGCTTATGATTGCTCTTCTGCACATTATTTCATAGCACCAAGCGAATTTCTATGGGTGGCATCATCTTCTTTTTCAAGGGGAGGGGGGGGGGGGGGGGGGAGGGTTAATACGACCGATCGTTGCCCAAGACCACTGGCTTAGATCGCCGAGACCGATAAAAAGTGGACATTTCTGAATTGGGGGAGGGGGTGGGAATGTGTAAGCACCCCCCCCCCCCCCCCCCCCAATGGCTACGGGCCTAGTTTTTATCGTATAAATGGTGCATGGCTTCATGACTTTGATTTCAGCGCTTCGAGGAAAACGAAAAACAACTTTAGATAGACCGGTGTATTTCCAAAGCGCGTGTCGTTAACCTCTCACGGAGTAATAAGTATTTCCACTGCATAAAATGTAGTCATCCGGGTAAAAAAAAAAAAAAAAAAAAAAAAGAGAAAAAAAAGGGGCGCGTAAATATAAATCAACGTACACACTTCAACTTAATCACAATCATAACTATGATAGGCGTATAGCTATATCAACGTAAACACCCTCACCCTATACGCGATCACGACTCTCAAACGCGGTTGTGTTTATTCGTGATATTACGTTACCCGAGCGCATCTATCGGTGCGAATCGGGGGAACGATCGCACCGTCTCGGGTATTCCGATTTGAATGAGGTTTGGCGCCAATTGACCTTGTCCTTCGATATCGGATATCCCGCCTTGTACTGTATTGTAGTACTGCATAAATATTGTTATGATAATCTGTCTGTTATGATACGGGCAATCAAATCATCACAATCAAATTTAGATCATGGGACAAACCGGGGACAAAGGTAAAGGATGTTCTCTCGTGACGTCATAACCGTGGCGCCGAAAAAGATGATGATGATGATGGTGATTGGTAGTAATGATGATGAAGATGATGATGATGATTATGATGATAAAGATAATGCTAATAATTATCATTATTATTATGATGAGGATGATGATGATGATGATGATGATGATGTGTGATGATGATGATGATGATGAAGATGATGATGATGATGATGACGATTATGATGATGACGATGATGATGATGATGATGATGATGATGATGATGACGATGATGGTGATGATGATGATGATGATAATGATGATGATGAGTATCATCACCATAATCATCATTATCAACATTATCATCGCCATCATCATGACGGTAAAGATGTTTAAAGAAATTACAAATACAGAAGCGCGGTAAATTCCTATTAAAGGAGGGGGGAAATCCCGGCTTTGATTCAGGTTTATAGCTTTTAATATGTGCCTTTATTGATATACCACACTCTTTTTTTCAAAGAAATCCTTAAGTTGGGCAAAAAAGGTAAATTTCATGCAACTTTTTTGCTTTATTTCGCATCGGCGTTCCATGCTCCTAAAAAAGTTATTTATAGCACAGCGGGAATGTGCGCACGTGCAACCCAGATCATGACATCACAAGCAGACCGCAACACGGAGGAACGTACATGACTTACATGCAGAGCCTATGACTTGCTAGAAAAACAAACTCGTTTTTGCTTATAAATTGAGGCTTAACTGAAAATGCCTAAGAATTGCTAAAAAATTAATTGTATCAGGATGCAGCTACACATCTGAGTGTATATCGTCCATGATATAAACCTAAGCAAATGTTTGCAAATATTGAAACAAATGGAAATAATATCTCTCTGTCAACGTGAGTATCGCACACAGCATATACGTCTATGACCGAGCTAAACTGCGATTGCCTGCATGTGACATCACAAAGATGACGTCATTTTTTTTTTCAAGTTGATTTGTTTATTTTAGCGGGTTTTCCCACGTGGAAAATATGTTTTTATTAGTAATCTTCATGAAAATCTACCTTAGATACAGTAAAACACAATTTTGAGGCAGTTTTCTTGTCACCATACCTTTAACGAACATAAAACACGATACAGAATAGCAACACGTGCAACTGCTGGCACTCTTTGATTCCCTAATGGTGGGAAATTGCACCCCTCAAGGCCAGGTCACATATCACCGGATAGCGTAAACGGATGCCCGACGGATAGTAAATTTGCAAATCCATGAAGCAAATCCATTGCTTCATGCACAAAACATTCTACCTGATAGAACAACGTACATCGCATGACAACGAACGGACAAGAAACGAATACGAACGGAGACGAACGTATTGACATTTTTACACACCGTCGGGAATCCATTTACGCATTCTGGTGATATGTGACCGGGTCTTAAACGAAAAATTATGCCTTATCTTTCCCCATGTCTCGATAAGCACCGACTATGCAACTACATGTACTTTATAAAGTTACTGCCTCACCTTCTCGCAAAGCTAGGTTGCGCAGTCTGCGCTGGTAATTATGATATAACCTTTTATGCCCGAACAATGACATGTTTACGCGCCAACCCTAGCGTAATGCTCCCGTGAATAGACGGCCCGACACCTGTTGAATAATGAAGTCATCAATTTCTGTTCAGATGTCTGGCATCTTGCTGAGTGAGCTTTATTTATCATTAAAGGGATAGTTGAGTATTGGTCAAACTTAACTTTAGTAACCAAAACCTGCATCACGGTACAAACTAATAGTTATAACTCCACCATGCTCGAAAGGTATACACAATTACAAACGACTAAGTAAAGAGCCGTTACAACTTAAAAGGGCACTCTCTATAAAAACAAAAATTGGTTTTAGCCATTTTTCATACAAAATTATGCATTTATTGTTTAGTTAAAATAATGATTCAATAGTGATATCATCAACAACTATTTAAAAACCTATTTAGATTTGTTTCAAAGTAGTCTATAAGCATTATTTGTATTTTTCTAAAAAGTCAAAATGTCCCCCGGCCGGTAGACTTATGAATAAAATATCTTAAAATCTAATTTTTTCAACTATGAGAGCATTTGAAAGGGAACGATTCTCATTTTCCATGTTTTATTCAAGGAACTTTCAAATGGAATGAAAACCAACCAATTTAGTGTCAAGGGGAATTTCAGGAAGTACCAATACTCAAGTGGACCTTTAAGTATTACATTATATTGTATTTATTTTGTATTAATATTGAATTGCATTTGCCATACAATCAATACAAAGCAATAAAGCATTTTTGACAGCGAGATCGTCATACCTTAACCTTCGAACAAATGCGATTTTTTGTTGTGTGTTGTTATTATACGTCATTTACATCATTATTTTTGCTTTGCGAAAGGCATTTCACTCTATTATTAGTATGTGCAAAGCGGTTTATAATAATTTGGTTTTATTACAGATTTGTAGCCATGGTAGCTGAAATGGAAAAAAAAAACATACCTAACCCAAAACGTGCCAGTGGAGCCCATGCCCAGTGCCACATTAATTGGAAGGCCACAGCTAAACTGCTTTGGGGGGATTTGAAAGGGATCTATTGAAAAGCAAATGCCACACACCTGAAGATTAGGGTGTGCACTGGATATGGAGCCACTTGCGTATACCGCACAATACAATGGGCATGGTCAAGTACTCTATTTTTTATACCATTGCGTGCAATCAAACACGTGGCATCCAAGCAGTAGCTGTAATGCAAGCACTTGGCAAGTTAGGTGTTAAAGGGGTAGTTTAGTTTTGGTAAGACTGAACTTTAGTAGCCAAAACCTGCACAGTAACATTATAAACTAATAGTTATAACTCCACCATGCTCGAAAGGTATACAAAATTACAAACGACTAAGTAAAAAGCCTGTTATCATTCAAAAAGAGCCATTAAAACACAAGAGGGCGCTTTTTAAAAAGGCATTGGTTTCAACCATTTTTCATACAAAATTATGCATGTGATATTTTATTGATTGGTGATTAAATAGCGAGATCATCAACAACTATTTAAAAAACGCTTTTGAAAATTTTTGAAAAAGTGCAAGCATTTTTTTATTTTTTTCTAAAAATCATCTAATTATTTGGGCCCCAAATAATTATAAGATCAGATATATTTATTTATATTTCAGCCGTTTCTGGGTCGATTTTGACCAAATAAAGTTTATTCTGCCATTAAAATTGCATGTTCTCTCAGATTCGACACTCGGTTTTTCATTACCTCACACCAAAATTGTAATGTGCAGCGCCCTCTCTACCAAAACTAAACTACCCCTTTAATGTGTAAAATGTTTGATGGTTCACATGTTCTGCATCGTACCATAAATAGGACTGTCGCGATTGAAGGGGATTGGAAAGCCCAGTTCATTGGTATGATGGTTATTCAAAAACGAACATGAACATACGAATTTATATCAGACGATTGTAAATGTCGAGTAATCTCTTTAATCAATTCCACACAAGGACATGTTGAAAATACATAATAGTATACAGTTTTGGTATGCTTTAGCCATAACGCACGCAACAGGTTTAATTAAGAGCCGCGTGTATGTCCTTTTCGAGATGACAAACCAATTTTAGCTTACGTAACCAAATGCCATCAATAATTTACTCCGAAACGTCAAGCGATGTTTTCTTCTAACCCATCTCTTTCTCTTGTTTAGTTGTATTCTTCTATTTTGTTTCTAAAGTACCGCTTTTATCGTGTTCATATTTACAAATTTACTTTCCTGCTTCAGTATCATCATTCAATCATCTTTCTTCTCCCCCTCATCTTCCTCCTCCTCCTCCTCTTCCTCATCCTTCTCCTCATCCTCTTCCTCCTTCTTCTTCTTTTTCTTCTAGTATAAATCACATTCGGATATTCGGTTCACACTGTGATCACATTCCTCGACCCCCCCCCCCTCATCTTCCTCATCATTTTCCTCATCCTTCTCCTCATCCTCTTCCATCACATTCGGATATTCGGTTCACACTGTAATCACATTCCTCGACCCTCCCCCCCCCCCCCCCCCCGCCCTTCATCGCCTCCACCTCCTTCTTTGTTTCCTATCCTCCTCCTACCCATCCGTCTCTTCCACTTCCTCATCCTCTTCTTCTACATCTTACAGAGCGAAGTCAAATCACGCCATAATGAAGAGGCATTACTACCGGAATTGCCCCCTTTAGCCATGTGCCGTGGACCTACCTCTACTACCCGGTCATGCATTACCTCTATAGTCGAGAGTGATTAAGGTATCTAACTCTTACCGTGCAAGAGTTGCGTGTTTGCACTGTATAATACACAGCTGTAGTTATTGTTGGCATGTCAGGAATTAGATTAATCTATGATTTGGCAATAAAGCATCACTCTCTATAATGTCGAGGCCCGTGGGCAAGTGGGGGAAATGTGAGAATTAATTCTTACTCGACGGTTCGTTGCGCGATCACGTTTTGAACTAGTTTTGATGCAATCATCATTAACCTTCGCTTTGAGTGCCGATCGCTACGTTCGCCGGCGTGCTTTACTTGCCGCAAGGCACATATGCACAGAAGGGGGTTCGTATATGCAGGCAAACAAAGGGTTAACGAGAAGTAACGTTTCATCTTAGCTATACAAGTCGCGCATAGGGTTAATACATTTTTTTGCAAAGCTCAGGTGTGCACTTATATCTGCTTGTTGAAACTTTTTGAAAATGTTTCGGGGCCCAAATTTATTACGATCGGATATATTTATTGATATTTCAGCCATTTCTGAACCGATTTTGACCAAATAAAGTTTATTCTGCCATTAAAGGTGGTATCTCACCGGGCTGGAGACTAGTTGGCGACTAGTTGGCGACTCAGTCTCCGCTAGTCGCGGAGACGTCGCCGCGACGTCGCCGCGACCTATACTGGAGACCAAGGCGACTGAGAGGAGACGTTGCGGAGACGTCTCCGCGACACTACTTGACGTTGCTTGACCCACTTTAGAGACCACGTGACTGAGTTCTTTATCATTTGGTACAGTTTGTTCCTGCTCCTCGGGCAAATTGTTTGTCACCATGGATACGTCGCGGAAAAGTCTCCGAGACTTCGCCTTGGTGAGATTGCAAACCATTTTCGCGTCTCCCGAGTCGCCGCGACTACCGCGACTGATCAGTCGCGGCAGTCGCGGCGACGTCTCCGCCGGTGAGATACGCACTTAAAATTGCATGTTCTTTCAAATTCGACACTCAGTTTTTCATTACCTCACAACAAAATTGTGTTGTGCAGTGCCCTCTCTACCAAAACTGAACTACTCCTTTAAAAGTCACTGAACAATAATTGTGTTTGTGTTTTGTTTTTGTCACAAGTCAGTAACATCTTATCTCAGGCCGCGTATGTATAAAGTTGATAATGGTATCGTATACATAGATTATTACACACAATATTATATAGGACAAAACTGACGGAGATAACTTTTCCCGGCCGCCCCATGTGGCATCATTAAAATATTCTAATTAAACTATATATCAATCAATGACAGATCGTATCATCTAAATTGTTTCGTTTGAGTAAAAGAATATCTGTCATGCATGCATGCCCAACTGTCCCTTTGCATACGTTTGATGACATGTTGGCTTACCGCCGCCACTATAATGGCGCAAATAAAGCGCAAGAGCGCACAAATTGAAATAATAACAGTTCACGCAATTGATTACGTAGTCGACTTTTTGGAAATCAAACCGATGGAATAACGTGAGGCGACCTTTAAGGTATTCGTTTGTGCTGCCTTCTTGTATGGCACAAATTGTACCGATACAATCTATGACGGAAATTGTTTTTGTTTCATGATGTTTCATAAATGTTGAGATACTGATATCGCGTACAATGATAACGGATCGAAAGTTACAAAAGAAACAATAATGCTACTAATTTTCACTTCTAATTCTCGTTCATCTCTCATTTCCTTTCTGAATATGAATTATAATAATTATCTTCAAAATGTAAACAAATGTCACCCTATTACAGCACGAAGCCTATTAATTATCGACGCGCTTATAATCGAAATAAACTTGTGTTCGTTTTTGAGAACACGTGATCGGACTTACAATTAATTGCAGCTTTGCAATCGATTGCATCTCTTTCTGTCACGGGGCCTAGATCACGTATTTACAAGGGTCGTGGGTTGCTGGATAAATTAACCCGTCTATGAGAATAGACTTCAAATTAAGGTCAATAATCTCACTATATACAAGTGATCTTGGATTCCTCATAATTTATTTTAGATAATCTTTGCAATTGTGTTTTCTTCAATAATGATATGCCTGCTTTCATACGTCAACCTTATTTTAATATTGTGCAAGCCTTCAGAAGACATCATAATAAAACAAATACTAGATCATTTGTATACATCGCGCATTTAATAACTGTAAAGAAATACCAAAGCGCTTAATAATCACATTCATAATCAGCATCATTACACGAATAATAGCAAGACAACAAAGCCTAAGTGTATCAGAATGCATGATCATTATTATGGGACAAACAAATATCAACACCGCAACTTGGCGATAAGAACAAACCGCTAGCTAATGGTTATTTAGCTCGATCCAGCTACAAACTTATCATAAATATATTATACAACAGAGAAATACTGCAAACTTGACAATAAAGGAATAGGAAAGTGCTTGGACATGCGGTAACAAAATAATATAATGTCTTACAACATTGATTTAATATATATAATAATTTAAGAAATTGTTTGTTTGTGCTTTCACGCAATGCAATCGTAAGTAATATAAAACACGCTTCAGTGCTTAAAAACATTAATGTGTGTTGATTAAACTCTCTATTATAATGTAGTACCATATTATTGCTGCGGCTCACCACCGCGTGTGAAAGTACGTTAAACTATGTTTTCAATTTAAGCTTGATTTTCACCAGTTGCTGGCGTAATATATTTGTATATTATGTCGTCTATTAAAAAACTATGCTTACATACTCTGACCATGCATGGCTAAGCTTTTCGCGCGTAAAATTACCATGCATACAAACTTTCTAAACCTTGGGTATAAAGACAATTTTTGGTGTTTTTTTTTTCAACGCCACTGTATCATTGCATGTTTTTTTGAATGATTGTTACGCGCGCGTGGGGATGCTAAACCGCCGGTCGCCATTTTGAACTATAGGTTAGTTAAAGGGTACCACCACCCAAAAATAATATTCTTATTTTAGAAAGGTACCATCTTTAGTATTCCATTCCTTCAACAAGTTCACAAAAATATGTTTTCAGAAAAAAATATATAATTGGAAAACGCATCACCATTCTCAACATGCGTTCATGCGGTCTGAATTGCGTAGACTATATGCGTGCAGAGCCAGAGCGCACTGTGCAGAGCGAATGAATCATCCGGGAATCTATTGACGTACGCGTGAAAGCATTGGCGCACTCGCAAATGCTTAGCCCGTATGGAACCAGGAAATAGCAGTGGTTCCGTAAGTGTTGGAAATTAATTGCTTTGTTTATGAATTACACAACCCTTTGCAAAATGTTTGGTATCTATTTGATATCACAAAACGGTACCAAAACATATAATAATGTGTTGTCCTTTGCCTGGTGGTCCCCTTTAATGCGGTTATATATTATGGTGCTAGGCTGGGCGTTCATGAATAAACATAAGGTCATGACGTCACGGTACGTCATCTGCACTCTGGCGCGCGATGTGGGATAATGAATATTCATAACTAGGATTAGGGTTCGGGTGAGTTTAAGGGCGTATAGTTACAATGAAACCAACACCGATCATCAGCCGTTGACGTGGCCTAGTGGTCACGCTGTGGACATCAACACTTGGGGTCATGGGTTCGAATCCTCTCTTGTGACTCTTCTTTTCTTTTGCCATAAAACATGGTGAGTAGCGGTTCATTTAGTAAATGTTTCATGCAGAGTTTTCACTAAAGTCTGAAATGACGTATCGTGATGTCATTACCATTACCCTATGATTATTCATGAACGCCCAGCCTAGGACCATAATATTCTACCAGTTTATGCGTACTGGGCATAACACTGAGCAGGCATGCATTTCGCACCGTGCGCAAGACGATCACAAGATGGCATCGCGCGTGTAATTAACGACCGCGATCTACCTTTAAAGGGATCTAGTAACAATGTCCAAATTCACATAAACTTACTTAGAAATCTAGTGGTTTTCTCATTCACTGTTGTATCGGTATTGCCAATAGAAGCATAGAAGCATAGGTTTTTGGTTTTTCAACTACCCTTTTATTTCGTGAGAAAGATATTTACGATCAAAGTGTGCAGATTTTAAACTATCGACTGGATAGTCTTAATCGTGTGCTAATTTAGTGCAATGAGTTCGCGAACGTCACTTTGCATACTGCGCTCATAACTCGGCCATATAACATCCATTGAACGTGAAATTTTCACACATTACTCATTGGACATAATTATTAGATCACAACACTACACACTGGTTGATTTCAAGTATGGTGTTTAGGGCTGGTGTTAGTGTTTATCACCCACTGTATCAACCATTCATCACTTTGTGCACATTTCAACAAAGTAACTAGATCCTTTTAAGGCAGGGGGAAACAGAGAGTCTTTTTAGACTTTAGTATTCGAGGTCGGTAATTTGTCCCAAAGCGGGAAACGGGTTGCAATGAGAGTAATGGAAGCAGTCCTGGGATATAATACCGGCCGTGACGAGCTCTGATGTATCACTTTCATCTTCTAACGCACCCTGGGTTCACATCAAGCTCTAGAGATGTAGGATTTATGGGGACAGAAGAGTAGTTCTATATTATGCAGTATAGGCGGGAAGTTTTCTTTGTCCATATACCACAACAAATTCAGAAAATTTAAAAAAATATATAATCATACTATTAATTATGTGTTTATATTACATTACCAAATAGATAGATGAAAATGTATTTTCAACTGTAATGAAAACATAATCATTGCAATATTTGTTTGAAAATTCACAATCAAAAGAAGCAGGAATCTATTTCCACAACATTTCATTCAAATAGTTTTGTAACAGGTGTTAGCCTAGACATAATAACGGCCCAAAATTCATAGTCCTCGAAATCATAACCCATCAACCCAATACACGTTGCGAGAAGAAGAAACTGATCCCGCTAAACACGCATCTTCGACCTGATCCTCAATATTTTAAACTGGGTGTGAACCCAACTTCCGGAGCACCTTCCGACTCTAGGCGTAGGTGTGAATGCGGAGCAAAAGTCATTATAAAAACCCATTTCTGTAGATGGATGAAATGCAGCTTGGCAAAATGGGGTTAAGGGGCTGGAAACAAACCCAGCGCAGGAGAAAGAAAAAAAAAAACAAGGTTAATATAATCATGTGCTCGATTCCCATCGATTTTAATAGCGTATAGACACGGTAATTACATGAAAGAGCGTGGCAATAGCAATCAGTCTTCATGCACTCATCGGCGAATCACAGCTCATCCACGTATACTATGTTCTATATAGATCAGTGGATATGGCATTGACCGTACGTTAACGTCAAGCCATGCATATGCCCCAATATTTAAAGAATAAATGACTATCCCCCCGGCCCCGCACGCATATTTTCACGCATGCATACACATTATGCGTAAATACTGTTTACGTGCATAACAGTTGCATATTGTATAGGATAATATTTTAAGAGTTGTGTAGTGCATGAAATAACAATTAAAAATATGGAGAGGACAACTCACCCCCCCCCCCCCCCCCCCCTCCCTCTACCCACCCTCGGTCCCGCACGTATACATGCACACGCATTATGCATACTATTTATGCACGCTGCAGTTATGCATGCATATCCGTAGAAAACGACTCCCCCACCACCACACGCCCCTCGGCCCCTCCCCATTATAAACAGGTACACTAGTAAATGCGTGTACAACATAATTATGTTGTAAATTGTATGAGTATTCTTGTTTTCATATCGCTTTTGTATTTATGTATTCATATGATCATATCCATAATTTAGTGCGTGCATTGGCGAATGATTGAATGCGTTAATATGATTACGCAATAATGAGATACGACGTTCCCTACTAGATATTGCAATCCCCATAGAGCTAATACAGGCCTCACCAGTTCCCCGTAGCAAGCGGGGTAATATTATGAATAATACGTCCATAAGGTGGGGGTTTTTTGGTCTACATTCATATCTATAATAATAGTAAGTCATGCATTGACGAATTATTGAATTTGCGCATATATATGTATTGATCAACATATTACATTAAATCATAATTAACGTGTGCTGTTGTTATTTTTGTTTTACAAATCTTCCATCGATCATTGCATTCGCCAAAGTGGGACAAGTTAGATCAATTTAGTGTGTTCCATAAATATGCCCTACAGGTATAGTATTACATTAGTAAAGGAGAATTAATAACAATGCATAAGTATACACACTGTGAGTATTAGTAGTATGTGTGTGAGTGGATTTGTTTTTCTTGCATTCATGTCATGAATGCGCTGATGATATTGATTAAATCACGAAATTAGATAATTGATATGAATTGTGGTTATTTATGTATGTGTAAGTTCAAAATCAAATGTTAAATTGTTTGACGCATAATGAATCTTATCCCGCACACAAGAAAATGTGTTTAACCTGCACATTAAAACACCATAATAATATTTATATTATAAATAGAAGTGACATTAGCGAGAGTAAATCGGTGCCAACACCTGTTCCACTAAGCAAATAACCAGCCGAACGCGTGAAGGTTTTTATTATACAGATGTAGATCGATTTATAACACTTGTTCATTCGCACGCGTGAAAATCACGTATGGCGTTCCATACTCAAGCGGTCTTTAATGCAGAATTTATCACATCGCGCTATCGATCGATATCGACTGTCGATAGATGAGCAATGTTGACAATATTGTCTGACGTCTGTATTCCGAAGCACGCGTTGCGGAGTAACATGAATTTAATATAATGAAAATGAACAAAGCCACTGCAACTTAATAATCTTACACGAATGTATGTTATTAACAAAGTCATTGCTTTCGCGTCACCGTTTCAATCTACTGCAGAGATCGATTCAATTGATCGGGACACACGAACTGGACGTACTGTATATCATTTACAATTACGTCCACGTTTGCATCGCACGTTGCGAAGTAACGTGATTTTATATTACATTGATCATAGGCCACAATACGAACATAAACCAAGTTTAATCTTACATGAAAGTTATTCATATATTTTCAGAGACCAATACATTTGAGACACACTGTAGAATAAAACGAAAATGTCTCATGTTAAATGATGCCGCATTTCATAACTCGAGCTGCCTTTGATTTATCACGAAACATTAACATTAGCATTAACATTAACAGTCTATGATGTTTGCGTAGTTCTTTCAATCAATGTTTGAGCTCGATAAATGTGAGACACATAATGTATATATATACAGATTAAAATGTACGCTTCTCATTATGTTGTTGTTATATTTATTATGTGTCTCCCTTTTGTTTGGAATTTGAATGATTTCGATTCGGGTTTCAGATTAATAATTCTATATACGTCTCGACATCTCTCTTCTCTTGTGGACGTAGTGTGACAAGATTGGTACAGCGCGTGCTCTCTAGTGAGTTGGATCCCGAGTTCGAATCCAGTGAATTGTCCGCCGATCGTTTGTCTTTTAGCAAGAGAATTTATCAACTATTGCTGCTCTCTACCCAGGTGCGTAAATGGGGACTCGGAAGGATGGGAACGTGGTTCTGTAACAAGCGACTGGGTGGAATACTCCCCAGGGAGTGGACATCGTGCGCTTTGTGTGCAGGAATGATTGAAGTGTTGACTAGGGAAATAATAATAGCGTGCTTAGAGGCACGTTGCAATTTGCGCTCTGTAAATATAATGTATTATATTTATTTAATTTTAATCACGAGTGGCTGTCACGATTGTGATATATTGTTTATAATGCAGCCTTGAGCGTGAAAAGTGGAACAATTTACCTACCAGGAACAATATTAATCTGCACAAGTAATACTTTCGAAATAGACGCATATCTGAACAATAACTGTAGTTAAAGAAGACGTTACAAACACCATGCAGCGTGTTTGGAGATCGTGCTTTTTTTTAAACGCATAATTTGCCGAAAGGATGGGGGTGGGTGAAAATGCTATCTTGTGAACGCCTTGCGCACGTTGCGACATGCACACTGTATCAATGGTATGCAGCAGTGTGCACACACAAGCCAATAATAGTTCAAAATGGCGAACCGCCACGGAGATCTTAAACTAATTAATAATAGTAATAATAATTCATATTTATATAGCGCATTTTCAATTAAAAAACTATTCGATGCGCTTTACAACCTCTCCAATAACCTACAACAAAAATAAATACGTCTTCAAATTTCTTTTAAAAATATCTAATGTTGGGAACAATCTTAAATCTGGTGGCAAGCTGTTCCAAACTGTAGGGCCAGCAAAATAAAAAACTACGCTCTCCACCCTTTGAATTTGTTCTTGGAACCATTGACAAATATACAGTTCAGTAACTTAGAATGCATGATCTTGCAATCATCATGATCATTAGTTGTCGTTATATCGGGCAAACCTCGAGCAAGCATTCAGGCTGCATAGAACGACATTTATCTTTATAGGATAAACATAAAACTTGAAAATTATGCCTACCGGCCTAATTATGAAGGGCACATTGTGGTTTTGTTTATGATAAGTATATTTAGAACACTGAAGGTTATCGTCTCTCATAAACATGGCTATTATTTTTGACGTGTGCAAAAAAGAAACATTTCGGAAAGTATAGTTGTCTCTTGCCATGCATGGCGTGGTTTTGATAGGGTTAATATTCAAACGCCTTTGACAGAGCAAGGTATGATGATGAAGACAAACCTGGATCTATAAACGGCTCTGCTTCTCGAGCAGCTAGACACCGTCAGCATGACAATAAATAATCAAACAAAACAAAAAGTCTTAGGGACGGTCGTGGCTTCAGACACGATCGAAAAAGACGCGCGGAATGAAATTCTAATTTCTGTCACAATCGATAGAGAGCCGAGAGACACCCCTTATGCGATCGATCACGATTCCACTTGAACGCGCTAGTCCGTCCGTCACAAGATGTGCATTTAATATTCGATTGAATATGATACAGGGTATACATATAATGCAAACTCATATCTTGTATTTCTCTCTCTGAATATGATTGTGTTTTTATGAATAATCTAATCATATTCAGCTCGAGTGATTCTGCTTAGTTGTTGAATTAAATGTGAAAAAACGTGAGACGGCATCATAAAGCGGCGCTCTAGACTATTCGAGTGTATGATATACTCAGCGCACATTCGATATTCCTGCATGTGTGCGTTGCCTATAAATGACAATGCTATACTGTGCATAATGTGGCGTGAGGACATTTAACCGAATCATGAACAGTTCAATGCGCCATGTTTCATGTTGCGAACAACACAGACTAACATTCACAAACTATTAATACACACACAAAAACAAAAATATGCACTGGGACTTCTCGAAATGTTGAATTTCCTTTCCATTTCTTACAGATGAGTGGAGGTTCTCGAAGGAAGCGGGTCAAGTACGTATATTATTGACGGAAATGCAATTTGGCTCCTGGAGAGTTAAAGGAATCTAGTAACATTGTAGAAATAATCATCACTTACTTGGAACTTTATACCGGTTCTCACATACGTCATCGTATTCGTATCTAGTCTAGAAGCATGGAACAACGTGCGGTTTTTCGAATTTCTCTTCCGTTATAAAGATATATATGATTGAAGTGTTCAGATTTATAATTATCAAGTGGATAAGTATAACTGTATAAACAAAAGTCAGTACAATGAGTGAGTGGATATAACTTTACTTTTTTCGTTCATTACTCGGTCATATGACATTCATTTACCATGGAATTTTCACACATCGCTCAGTGGATAGACATGTATCAGAGCTCAGTTATACACATTCCATCTACCATTCTGTCATTTTTTGCAAACGTCAACACATTTACTAGATCCTTTAATAAGAGGTGATTTGCTGATAAATATGCAAAAAACGAGAGTATATAACTTCCGCTGAATATTTTACAAAGGCTACCAGCATCTACACGCCGGTATTTTATATGTTATATTTAATTTTATTCTATATTGTGTATTTCATATTGTATATCTTATATTGTATATTATAAATTTTAACGAGCCATGGCTTTTTACTTGATATGTTAGTATTGATATATTGCATTTTAACGAGCCATGGCTTTTCATTTGATATGTTAGTATTGATATATTGCATGGTTTTAATTCTTGAATAAATAAATAAATGAAAACATTATATGAAGAGCTTAATTTCAAAAGGCGCTAACCCAGCTTTTTCAACTTTGGAGAAAGACAGGTTTCCTTGTCCAACTTTGTTCAAATGCCTACAGGAATATGAAAATGAAACGTTCTATGTTTTAATTTTGATTGTCTAATTTGCCCAAAATTTTGAATTTCTAGATAAATAATAATAATAATGGTGGCTACTTATATAGCGCATGTTCCGTCTTTCGACGCTCGCGGCGCATCACTATATATTATTACCCCGGTCATCGGATACATACTGCGCTCAGTACTGATATCGTTAACTCAATTTGTATGGAAAGTGGATTTAGCGCCTTTTGGAACTAACATCTTCATTTGCAGTTGAACCTTGCAGTTGAATATAATTGAGGACGGTCAGGGACATCATATAATTATTGCAAATTTAGTCACGCGAAATGGGTCAATTATCGACTTGTCAAGTGATCTTAGTGTATGGAAATGGCACCTGTTTTTTTCCTTTCCTTTGTAAATGACGATTTTGAATAAAAGTGATTGTGTTTTGGTTTGTTTTAAGGTATATGAGAGGCATTTACCATTAACCTTCTACATTATACGATTATAATGATAAAAAACATTGATACTGTGATAAACACAACACCAAATACATGATAAAAATGATCTAACGAATGTGTTTTGGTTGACAATGATAGTCATACAATAGTTTGACAGTTTGTAAACTGAAACAATGCGTGTATGTGGAATACGTTTAACCATAAATTAATTAAAAACATATCTAATTATCTTTTGGGTAAACGTCCATCACTCGATAGTCAGTATATAAAGAAAAATAATGCGTCCATATCGCATTTTGTTAAACGAAAAATGACTTGTAACTCGTCTCAAATGCGCAGCTAGACAAACAAATTATGGAGGCTCGTAATTTTCTGGAAGGGGTTCGTGTAAAGTTGTCACGAAAATATAGATTTTATGGAAACCTCACTTTCGTTGATTCATACCTACATAATTATTCATAGTAATCAAAATATTTGTTCGATTTTGACGAATATTGCCAACTCTTAACTTAAAGGCATCTAGTAACTTTGCACAACGCGATGAGTGGTTGATACAATGTATATTGTTGTTATATGATACGTCAACTGGGTGTTGTGTGAAAATTTCAAGTTAAATGGACTTTATATGGCCGAGTAATGAGCAAAAACGCAAAGTGACATTCACTAACTCATTGCACTCACTTTGTAACACGGTTCTGACAATCCATTGGATAATTTGACATCTGAACACTTCAATCGTAAATAGCTTTTTAACGAAAGGGAAATTTGAAAAACCGAAACCTGTCCCATGCTTTTATTGTTAATACAAATACAACAAGGTATGAGAGAACCGCTAGAATTCCAATTGGATGTTGAGGATTTGGACAATGTTACTAAGTCCCTTTAAGATTGAATTTGAAAGCGTCTGTTCAAGATGCAATCGAATTCAGATACTCAATCCCCCAAAGCATTCGAATTCGGATACTTCACGCAAACAATCGGGATATAATCATACATCGATTTCATTTGTTGTTACTATTATTATCTTTATATCAAAATCTCACTTTATCATTCTAAAGAATCTTACAATGAAATTTGTAAATGATTGAGAAGTCTGAAATATTACTTTGCGGAAAAATATAAAGTTAATCGATCAATTTGATGATTAAATTTGAACAAAATTCCGGAGATCACTCAAACTTATGGCAATTAGTAATCAGATAGCACTTTGCATTTCGCTCATTTCTCGGTCATATGACATTCATTTGACATATTAATGTTCGTGCAC
Organism: Echinarachnius parma; assembly: GCA_037951105.1. Taxonomy (NCBI): domain Eukaryota; kingdom Metazoa; phylum Echinodermata; class Echinoidea; order Clypeasteroida; family Echinarachniidae; genus Echinarachnius; species Echinarachnius parma. The sequence goes on along the minus strand of JBAMJV010004901.1, from coordinate 81,845 downwards.
GTCACTCAGAGAGTGTACATGTATAACCAGATCACAGAAATGCACAGTACTGTGTATTAAAGGCAATTCAGACCGGTATATCAGATGCGCGAATCCATATTGCGCACTTTTACGCACGGTACGTAATCCCCCTTTGCTCAGTTATAAGTTGCGATCGCAAACTGTCCCAGTTCACGAACGACCGAGTCGAAAATGCATCGCGTTCGGAATGTTTGTTTACCAAGGAGGTACTCCTTGTCAGAGATTTTTACGAGCGAAAGTATTACGCAACACGCTCAACCGGACTCGTCATCAAAGTGCCGCTGCGAATTTATCAGCGCTGTATTGCCTCAGGGGACAGCTCGGGCAATGTACAGTTTATCGCTCGGTACATAATAGCTACCAGCTGTGTGCTGCATGCAATTTCATATGAAGGCCCGTGTTCAGATATTCCGAAGCACCGCTCTAAATCGATCCAACACACATCGTGAGTTTACCTCGGGAGATTACGGTGGAGTGCGAGTTGGATTTTGCTGACTACCCATTTTAACCCAGGCATATTTGCCTTTAAACCTTTGGCAATTTTCTTGCCAGTGTCAACATAGTTACGGGATTTCTTTCCTATTTAGTAATTTCACTCAAACGTACTAACATCACTATTGATAAATACTCTGGAGGAAAATAAAAACGTAACGAATTCAATTGAAATGCTTTTTATAAATGACTCATAAAACGTACTTATATATTTTTGGTGTTTTCTCCTTTTTTCTTTTAATGTGGAAAATGATATTATATTAAATCCAATTCCCTTCATATTGGTATTGCAGAAAATTCAGAAATCCCATAGATATAGGCCTATGTTTGATTTTCTTCATATTACGTCCGTTTGATTTGTAGCCAGTATAAATGGTCGTTTAAATGAAGAATAATAATGCCTTTACTTCTCGCGCCTACGCATACCGTAAGATGCCGCAAAGACCGTGAAGACCTTGCTTGAACAAGTATAGATGTTCTTCATTGCTGTCTTTTCAATCTTAAAGGTATTTATGAACATTGTCGGAGAAAAGCAAATAAAAATATGTTAATTTCAGAGGTTTTGAGAGGAACATGTGTGTTTTTAGCATAAGTTATCAAGTATGTATACACATAAATAATTTTGCACGAAATAGCGATTTACGTAATTTGTACGTTTATACATGCTTATTTTTGTATATATTTTTTTCATTTTCTCTCATATCTCAGCCAAAACTGTTTCCCGCATGAATCACTTCACAAGCATTGACAATTTAATCTAGCAAAAGTGTCGTTGTTGTTGTTTGTGTTGTTTTTCACACGACATCGATATTACCAGGTACCGTGTATGGGATCTAGGGCCGCGTTTCATGAAAGGGTCTTATCTCCGTATATATACGTACACAACCTTGGTATAACTTTGACATTTACGGCAACACGTGTTGCATGAAAGCGTCTGTGCTATTATACTTCCAACCTTGTCTTTTGTGTTCAGAACAAATGCCATCCGTATGTATGTCGGTCTGTTGAGACGGTCAAGACCCTTTCGTGGTGGTTCGCTCCAGGGGCGTAGACAACGGGGGGATGAGGGGGATGCATCCCCCCCCCCCCCACCTCACAAGGTGGGGGGGGTGACATGTACAATCATCCCCCCCCCCCCCCCCCCAAGTTTTAGGGAAGGATATGATTTTTTGTTTGTGTATCTATATACGAGTGGGAAAAAACATTAGTTGTATGAGCTAAGACTCCTAAGACTTGTTAATTCTACCGTTAAAAAAGTAATTTGTACATCCACATTCCATTTTCGCTGCGCGCTTCGCGCGCGAACAGATTATCTCAGTTTGTTGTGCAACTTGCGTATATGGTCCGGGGTTAGTATTTTGTTTTCTGTATACCGGGCTACGTAGTTCCAGCATAGGCTGGCATTGCTCTGGCTGCTTGTGTGACGTGCACCAAATTGCAACATTTCAAGTATATATATATATATATAATGCAAAATATTCTCCGTGGGAGGGGGATACCCCCTCCCAAACCCTCCACTATTTGGTTCTGCCCCAGCCCTCGGTAGTTTCGCCCCCTCGGGACTCATTCTTGGCCCCACCCACTGAGAGGACTTGGTCTCGCAATATTTCGACAGGTGGTCTCGGCCGCGAACAAATTGTTATTGGACCGGTAAACGGCAAATCATCCCCCCCCCCCCCCCCCCCCCAGGTGTGAGAACCTGTCTACGCCACTGGTTCGCTCATACCCCATGCATTCGTTTTATCAATATAACCGTGGAACTGGTTTCAGTTTTCCTAACTTCTCTTTCGTTTGTTTGTGTATGTTTGTCTGTTTTTTTGGTTTATTCGTTTTCTTCTTTTTTCCCAAAGCGCCGCGAGCGTCGAAAGACGGAACGTGCGCTATATACCTACTGTAAGTATCCACTATTATTATTATTATTATACAGTTTATATTTATGATTGAAGTATTCTGATCAACAGTGATCCATAGGAAATTGTTCAACCGTGCACAAAGTAAGTGCAGTGAGATGAAAATATCACTTTATATTTTCGTTCATTTCACCGTCATTTGGCATTCATTTACCAAGTTATGTTCGCATAAGTGGACATATCAGATCACCAAAATACCCTTGTAGCATGCAAGTCTTTCTCAGTTTTTGCACATTACAACAAAGTTACTAGACCCCTTTAATGTTCTTGCTCAAAACAAGTCCATTTTTATTTATAACTTGCTTAGAATATACCCCTGTTGGCGTGATTTTAGATTAGCCAGATTTAAGTAGCAATCCATTATTTTCGAGCCCCAGAAAAAGGATGATTTTTTTGTTTGTGTGTGTACGTGTATTCCAGAAAGAGATTTGGTAGAAATAGAAGTGCATGGAAATTAATATATTTTAAAGAGTTAAGTTTTAGTTTAGAGGGCGCTTCAAGAAATAATTAATTTGTGAGGTAATGAAAAACCAAGTGTAATATTTGTAAGAGCACGTGATTTTAAAGATAAAACAAACTTCATTTGATCAAAATCAGTTCAGAAACAGCAGACATATTAATGAATATATCATATTTGAATAAATGTGGGACTCACATTAATTAGATAATGTTAAAACAAATTAATATATTGCCTAAACTTTTTCGAAAAAATAACGAAGAGGTTTTTAAATAGTTGTTGATGATCTCTCTACTGAATCAGTGCCCTCTTGTGTTTTAACGGCTGCTTTTTTTAATGATAACAGACTCCTGACTTACCCGTTTGTAAGTTTTCTTACCTCTTGGGCATGGTGGAGTTATAATTAGTAGTTTGTAATGATAATATGGTGCAAGTTTTGGTTACTCAAATTCAGTTTGACCAGAACTGTACCATCCATTTAAAGGGACTTAGTAACATTGTCCAAATACTCAAAATCCAATTGGAATTCTAGCGGTTCCCTCATACCTTGTTGTATTCGTATTAACAATAAAAGCATGGACAGGTTTCGGTTTTTCAAATTTCCCTTTCGTTAACAAGACTATTTACGATTGAAGTGTTCAGATGTTAAATTATCTACTGGACCGCGAAAACCGTGTACAAAGTGAGTGCAATGAGTTAGTGAATATCACTTTGAGTAATTTTTGCTCATTTACTCGGCCATAAACGTCCATTTAACTTCAAATTTTCACACAACACCCAGTGGACATATATCATATTATAACAACAATATACATTGTATCAACCACTCATCATTTTTCGCACATGTCAACAAAGTTACTAGATCCCTTTTGAGGTTAAAGTTTTTTTTTTAAATGGGGTCTCACGAGCAGTGACTAATGACACAATATCTTGGCGAAAACATCCGTCGAAATAGATTCATGCTCTCATTATCCTAGTCTGGATATTTCTTGAATACGAACTAGGTCTCAACATTACGCGCTGCATGCATGGGTAAAAGTCATCCATTAACATGATACGTGAACATGAACATAATATAGTTTACCAAAAGGTATGCTATGCCGATAAAGCCGTTGCTAAATATCGTGCGGCGCAAACGCCTGAACTAATTTATGATTTTAGTTTTATGTGCAATTATAAATACACTTGTGCGACATGCTGTTATTAAAACTCATCATTATTGATTATGTCATTAAAATTGAGTTTCTACGTCGTGATCAGACGGAAATTGAGATTGAAATATCGATTTGGATTTCCACGAAACGAATCAGAATATCTCACCTATATAATTATTGCAATTTGAACCTCATCATATACTGTAGTTTCATTTGTTCATCGATAAAACACGAGATTTTCTTGCACTCACCTGCTAATATTGCAGAGCAGACGGAGGTCAAATACAGGTCACACACATCCAATGACGAACGCGCAGTATACGTAATGTACGTACGTAGAAGAAGTTACGTGCGGGCGCCGGCGTGTACCGAGACGGTGGTCACGTGATCAAAATGCAGCATTCCCGGCAGCATTGTGGTGGCGCCATGAAGCGAAATGATCATCAGCGTTTTAGATTGGAGAGATCAGGGAATCACATCGGGGAGTTGAAAGATGTTGTAGGGGAAGAGAAAGAGAATAACGGAATAAACGTATTAGACATTTTGTTGTGTAATATATAATAAGTGAGAATATTAAGAATAATTTTGTACGACTGATTTGAATCATATCAGGTAGATAGGAGAAAGGGGTAGACATAGAAGAAAGGAATGTAATGCCATTTTCTCTGGCGATGCAATTATAAGCGTATGGTATAACTAGTAGTTTGAATCGCATCACAGTCATGACAGTAGAGTTAGAAACAGGGGATCGAAACTAAAGAATAGTAAAGAAAATCTTATATATACATGTTGTGTTATCAAGAAGTTCGGGAATAATATTGTAGTCTGAACAAAGGGGGCAAATAAAGAAATCATACGAATAACATTATTATATAATACATTTTGCGATTTAGAGTGATTGCATGGAAAGGCGATGACTCATATAACTGCTGATTTTAAATGATGAATCAAGAAAAGACATAAATACATACATTATGCAAAAACATTTAGAGATACACTCGTCGGTTGGACAACCAGGCTTTGAATCTCATTAAGGCGTATATAGTTACCGCAAAGGGGTACAGAAATATAATGACAAGGGAAGAAAATATAATACTAGTCATTTCGCGTCCTCATTCAAATTTAATCCCGGGCATTAATGTCTCATAAGAAAGAGCTGTGTACATCGACGGCTTTCTGCCCACGAGGAAGGATAAACGCGGACACATTATTGGCGGGAAATGCTTTTATACAAGAGGATCGACAAGACGAAAACATGTCAGATTTGTTTTCCCGTGCGCCGTCTAGGCCATTACATCGCGAGATTTAACCAGACAGTGGCCTCCCACGGGCAAAGTGTCAATGGCGTAGGATAAAATGGGGGGGGGGCTGGGGATTGGAGGGGGCGTCACCCCCCCCCCCCCCCCATCCTACACACACATACACACATACCAACACACACAAATGTATGGATATTTTTTGCCTAATCAAACGCTTGGACAAATACCCCACCCATCCAAACAATAATAACAATCGCACAAATTAATGTAATAGTAAGTAATGCAGGTCGTAAGTTGCATGTCCATTAAAGTATTTACCCCCCCCCCCCCCCCCACTTGCCACATCATTGCATTTGCCCCCCCCCCCCCTTTTTGTAACATCATTGTAATATTATGTTTCATTTGCTTTAGACTACGAGTCTTTTGCACTTTTAGAGACCAAATGAATTGCCTTTCATCTATCAGCCGCCATTTCATTCCCCTTCTCTTAAAAAACAACAACATTATTTCATGATTTAGAAACTAAACATTACGTAAATCAACATGAACATTTAGTATAAATTGTATTTTATACTGTCGTTCCCCCGCAAATGCAATAATTGTGTGTATTTAGGGAGAGATTGAATTGCCCTTTATCCAGCACATACGATCCCCTCTTCTCCGATCTTCAGTCGAAACCATTATCCCATGATTTAGCGGGAAGTAGAAAATGTAGATCAACACCAGCATTCTGTATAAATGTGTTTTCTATAGTCATTCCCGCAGAAATGAGAGACGGGAGTACATTTAGGGAGCAATTGCATCGTCGGTTATCTAGAAAATACGATCCTCTCTTCCCCAATCTTAAGAGGAAATCATTATCCAATGATTTAGCAGAAGTAGAATACTTAGATCAACTCCAGCATTCTGTATAAATGTGTTTTCTAGTCATCCGCGCACAAAAAAAGGCAAGACTTGTGTGCATTTAGGGAGCAATAAATTGCATCGTTCGTTATCTAAACAAAATACGATCGTCCCTTCCCCAATCTTAAAAAGAAATCATTATCCAATGATTTAGCAGAAGTATTATACGTAGATCAACTCTACCATTCTGTATAAATGTGTTTTCTAGGCATCCCCGCAAAAATGCGGAGAGCATTTAGGGAGCAATTGAATTATCCTTTATATCTGCAGCTGTTATCCACACTAGCTCCTAACCAAACAAAAAATAAATCACTATTCCATGAATAGTATGGAAATTAACATGAAACATTCTGAATAGAATGCGCTTACTAGTCAACTCGCATCGTGCATTTAGGGAGCATTGTCCTGTATCGAGCACACATGATTTAGCTGAAGTAGAATAATTATGTAGACCAAAATTAACATTCTGCAATGCTGAATGTGCGTTCTAGTCATTACCGCAAACAATGTGAGATTTTGGAGCATTTATAAATAAATTCACCTCTCCTTTATCTAGCAGATACCCGTCCTCTCTTCTCCTCTCTATCATGAAAAAAGGAGAGACCATTATGATTGATGAGAAATCTCTTGATTCACAAGGGGTAGAATAGTTCGTAAACTAACACGAACATTCTGGATCGTTTTCTAGTCCTTCCGGCAGAAAGATTTTCGAGACTTTTGTGCATTTAGACAGTTAACAATTGTATAGTATCTATCAGATACCACCTTCTCTTCTCATCTGTAAAACACAAATACACATTATCCAATGGTTTAGAAGAGGACTGGTATAATAAGTTATGTAAATCAACATGACAAATCGTAATAAATGTGTTTTTTTTTTTTTTTCCAAATGCATGCGACACTTCTGTGCATTTATGATGTTATAAAATAGTATAATATATAGCAATGACCATTACTTATCATCTCTTAAAAAGGGGGCCATTATTTCATGGTTAAGATGAGGATGTAAATTAAGCTATTCTTTATTAGATGTTGCAATCCCCAGGTTTATGACTGAACATGAATATTCTGTATTAAATGTGTATTTTACAGTCGTTCCTATTTCCCTATATCAGTAATATTGATCACGAAATGAATGCATTACTAGGGAATACGGAAAGAAAGAAATTAAACAAATATGAAACACATTAGGTATAGTTTTAAAAAAACAAATCAAGGGTATCAGCCACTCTGCAACGCAAATTCGAATCGTCATATGTTTTTTTCTCTGGAGTCACCCGAGGAAATTAACCTAGCTCGCTGTTGCGCATCATCCATTATTTTGCAATTCAAGGTTCATCCCGTGGCTAGGGACACGGCAACCCTTGCTTCCACACGTGTGCTGTGAAGACTGAGGTGATCTGGTCTAGTGGTCAGAAGCTCTCTGCTCTTCGGACTGATCGGCCCGGGTTCGAACCCTGGCTGCATCTCTTGGATGGTGACAATAAGGGGCCGCGTTTCCAGACGTACATAATCACTGGCGTAAATCTGTTCGGAAAGCACAATGCATTGGGGGGTCGAGCAATTGTTCACAAACCGTTTGTGAACAATTGCTCGACCCCCCAATGCATTGTGTTTTCCGGACAGATTTACGCCAGTGTACATAATCAAAATAATAATCATATCGCTTATTAGTAAATTGGATGGGAAGTGATTTAGGTTGTGGGTTGTGATCAAGTTTAGAGTTGGAGGATGTTCAGTATTAGGACCAAACGGATGCAATAAACCGTTCCTCACAGCATCGGACACCCCGGGTTATAGGCACGCTGTGTTGACGCAGGCAGACAGGAGCAGAAAATGAATACTACTCGTCCCGTCAAAACTCTCAGAGGGCGCCAACAAAATCCACAATAATAATTATGCTCTCTTCTATTTTATATACATTAGTAGATGTCGTAAATAAGGGGATAAATAATAAATGACGAACCCTTAAAGGAACTACAGCATCTAGATTGCCTAATTTTCACAATTAGGCTCTCTATAAGTAATCTTTCCTCAAGAAAAAGAATTTGGCAGTCATTTCCATGAAATCAATCAATTTTGGGGTAATTACTAAATTACTAATTGTCCTGGGAACGCCCCTTTTAAATCGCCAAAATGTGACGTCATCTAAAGAACGTGCCAGAGAATCAAATTCTGTAGATGACTTAAGCAACTTAATTGTCAATCACGCTGCCGATTCTGGGCGGGGCGTAAACTGGCTGCTAAGTGAGATTTGGCATCAGAAAAATAGCATAAAATCATTACTGTGTTTATTTTCATGGATTTTGTTTCGGCAAACCTTTTTTTACAAGTCATCAACAATGGAATAAGTACCAAATTACGTTGTATTCTTCAGTTCCTCTGTTTTCAAAACGAGGCAAGATAAGCTAGCTTATACGCCAATACTTGTTGAATCTCCCATCGCTGTTCTCTATTCTGATGCACCTTGCATCAACTTTAGGGAGAACATGAACCGTCAGCAAATCGATTTCATGTCTTGATGCAGAGCTCTTAATCAATCCAATTAATCAAACCACGTGTGTACAAAACATCAGAATACAGACTAATCGTGCAAACCGACGCTTTTTTAAAGTAAATACAACCTAATGTATAACAAATACATCGGGAATAGCCCGCTCAACAGCTTTAGAACCCCCCCCCCCCCCCCCCCGAGATAACATTTTTGCCCCTCAATTCTATTTCTTATTCTCATCAGTCTTCGATAAAATAAAAAAACCTCTGCTCGCCCAATGCGTCTTTACCACTTGAAAAAAAACGGGATAGTGTTTTGAACAGGTTGAATGTGAAGGACGATTAATATTGAATCTGCTGGGTGTATTTCTGAAAAGCCGTTCGTGAACCAATTCAAATAAGCTCGATTTTTATAGCGTCTCATTGTTCATCTCATCATTAATAATCATAATAATAATTGTCCATTTCTTATATAGCGCTTCATTGTTAAACTTAGCAATGAATGTGTCATATGACAATGTTACCAAAAACGATTAACGTGCGCCACGAAGTTTTCCAAATTCAACCAAAAACACTTGGAGCTTTTGCATTTCCCTGTACACCGGTAATAAAACAGGTATAGTTTCTTTCCCAAATGTCTCCCTAATTATGGATATATTTATGATGGATTATCAATGTTTATTTTGTTTTCAAAATTACGCATGGTTTCTTTTTATGAAACAATCACACATCATTCAAAATAAGTGTACACATGATATTGGTATATGACTGATTAAAGTCTCAAAATCACTTAGGAAAATCGAATGAAGTTTAAAGATCACTTGAACTTGTGATACTATTATTTTCTTCTTCTTTTTTTCAGAAGCGTTCTCGAACATGCAGCATGATCATTCGTTTAAAGTTACCGTGTCGTAAAATTCGTAAGGTCCAACGCACACAGAGCCGACTCGACCCGATCCTACTGGTTTTCAGTTGGATCGGCTCAGTATGCGTTGCTTCAGGACTCCGGTTTCGCCAGTCAAGAGGTCGGAGGTCATTCGAGGCCGATTCAACATTCAACATGTTGAATCGGCTCCGACTGAGCGAAGCCGACTTCTAGCCTGACTGAAATCTAGTCGGCTCTGTGTGCGGTGGGCAGAATCGACCCGATCCGATTGTATGTGTTAAGCCCGGCGCAGACAGAGCCGACTCGACTGGTTGTCATTCCGATCGGCTCAGTTTTCAGTACCTCGCGACACACATTTTGCCAGTCGAGAGACAGTCGGATGCCAGTTGGGGCCGATTTAACACGATAAATCTGCTCCGACCGACCGGGCCCAACTCTAGCCTGATTAAAACCAGTCGGATCGGGTCGAGTCGGCTCTGTCTGCGCCGGGCTTTATTCGGACTATTCAACATTCAACATTGTGAAGCCAAGCGCACACAGAGCCGACTCGACCCGATCCGACTGTTTGTATGCGCTTCTGATCAGTGTGCGTTGCCTCATGACTCCAATTTCGCCATTTGGAAATCAGTCGGAAGTCATTCGAGGCCGATTCAACATTTGAAGTGGCTCCAACTGATTGGGCTTGGTTCTATATATAGCCGGATTGAAAACAAGTCGGATCGACCCCGTTTGGCTTCCTTCTGGCTTCCGACTTTTAGTAGTATACTTAAATTTTGATAAGACACAACTACCCTCGGGAACCAAATACCTTACAATCTGTGTTTCTTTTGGGTTCCCACCATATGTCACGTTACGTTACAGAACTCTTTACTGATTGAAAATGTCATGTATATTGTTTAAATGTATTATTTTGTATTTCATACTGTACTTTCTTTATGAATAATATTGTTTGCTTGTTGATTTTCTTATTCAAAATATGATATTTGTGAGATATGGAATTTAACTTTAATCAAATCAAATCAAATCAAAGCGTTCAGCTTATAAACGTGCACGGCGCCTGCCAGTGAGTTCTTGTGACGTGCATGACGAACCGCCTTTAACATCACTCTTGAGATAACCAACCTCCTTACCCCCTACAGACATGGCAGAGATATTCGGTGTATATACTCGTCATCAGTATTCATACGGTGACTCGGGGCGCACTTCGTGCCTTGGTTGAGGTATTGGAGATTATGATAGGCGAGATATAAAGGAGGGTCTCTCTTTCGATTAGCGTGACTTGTGATGATGCTGAGATATACAATCATGTAAGGAGTAGCTATATGGGCAAGGTGGGGTAACCCCCACCCCTCCCTGTATTGCGATTGCCTACCCCTTGTACTGCCCCCCCCCCTTCCTCTCAATGTCAACTATATAAGGACAAACATAGTATAATATAATTAATTTAGAGTACCATTTACGACAATGATTGTGAGGATCTGATATCAATGAATTTGAATTGCATTGATTTGAATTGAATTAAATTGAAATGAATTGAATTTAACTTACCACCCCCCCCCCCCCCCCCCACACACACCTCACATCCTCCCCTATGTATGCCCCCTTACCAGCTTACGGACGTGATTGGTTATCAGATTGCTTTTTCTGAGTCGAGTTTGAAGGGGAAAATAATAACCAACGTGGTGGGGGTTTTGTAATGAATAATGGGCAGCAATTATTATTTACGAATTCATGTGACGACCTGTTGCCTTTGCGTATGAGTTTCATATACTGTGAATACAATACAATGTAATTCCCCTGACGCTGGTGGCGTCGAAATACATAATATTAGATTCCCATCAATATGAATAAATGTACGTATAAATGCAGACATGTACATATCATTTTGATTATAATAATAGTCCCGTACCACTGAAGATATCAGTTATTGATAATTGTTACTACATTATAATATTTGTATTGTTCTTTCCAAAAGATTTAAACAAAACTATTAATTAAAGGAAAGGCAAACAGAAGGAAGCGGCGGCAGCGGAGGTGCGAAATAAACAAGTTATACAACAGGAACAAAGGTGACATTTCCAATCTCTCTAAAAACAGGGGGGGGTACTAAGATTGCCAGATTGCGTAAAGAAGTTAACCTTTTAAAAATTATATTCTAAAATTTGCATATTTCTGATATCGCTTAATGATATTGTTAGTATTGATTATTATTAATAAAGCAATATTATTTTGTGGCAATGTCAATTGTACAAGATTACAGCAACGAAGGGGACATTTCCAATCTCTAAAACAGGGAGGGAGAACTAAGATTACCAGATTGCGTAAACAAGTTAACCTTTTTTGGAATATATTCCACAACTTTCATATTTCTGATATCGCATAATGATATTGTTAGTATTGATTATTATAATAAAGCAATACCATGATGTGGAAATGTCAATAGTATAATATTTCTTCGCCATGGGGTGTATGCGCATATCGATTCATAGCATCAGGTAATAATGGCTTTGGTGGAAAATAGAATAGGAGAACGTTAACAAATGCACGCGCGTTCACACAGACTGTACATATTTTTTAAGGGATCTAGTAACATTGTCCAAATCCACAAAATGTACTTATAATTCCAGTGGTTCCCTCATACGTTGTTGTATTCGTATTACCAATAGAAACATGGAACATGTTGTGGTTTGTCAAATTTCCATTTCGTTAAAATGATAATAACGATTGAAGCGTTCGGATTTTTAATTATCCACTGGAAAGATTTACCTGTGTACAAAGTCGGCGAATATCACTTTGCATTCATTTGTTCTCATTACGTTTACGTACATTTTAATTAACACATTGCACATATGAACCAGAATGTCCATGTACTAACTCTATATACAATCATACGGTATAGATGGAAACGCGTTAACGTATCGCCTATTGTATGATTTAATCGACTCTCCTGAGATTGCTTTTTGTTATTCGTTATCAATAATCCTACTCATATTTCTTTAATTAAATGAGCCCCTTCCAAACTCTTTATTCAAGTTTCCGTTGAACACCTGTCTGAAATATTGCCATACGTTAGTTTGTGATTCGTATCATCCTTGTTTACAACCAAATTGTATTTCCAAATGAAACAAGATATGCAGTTTCTCAGAATACATGTGTGTCTTTCAGCTTTCAGATGGAAACTTTGATAATCACTTTAATTAATTTGGTTAATATAAAATAGGACAAAGTAACAGTACCATGAGGCTATATAAGTCTGCAAAAAAACGAGATAGGACACCACGAAGGAGATTGATATGTGTAATACAATGTATTTCAAATAATTACTTCGTGTTTTATTAATGCTGATATTATATGTTGCTTGAAGTGTTCATATTTATAATTTCTAGTGGATAATTATAACTATGTGAAAAGTCAGTACACTGAGTTTATAGCGAATATCACTTTGCATTTTTGTTTATTACTCGGTCATATGTCATTCATTTACCATGGAATTTCCACACATCACTCAGTGTATACCTCATTGTAAATACATTGTATATTTCCAATATAATCCATGGATCAGATTTGTTTTTTCGAATTTCCCTTTCGTTAAAAAGATATCTACGATTGAAGTGTCCATCTGTTAAACTATCCACTGGATATTCATAACCGTGTACAAAGCCAGTGCAATGAGTAAGTGAAGATCACTTTGCATTTTCGCGTATTACTCAGCCAAATAACATCCATTTTATAACGTGACATTTTCACACATTACTCAGTGGACATATCAGATACGCACCCAATTCATCAATGTTTGCACATGCCAACAAAGTTACTAGAGCCCTTTAAACCTGTAGGGGGCCGCCGAAAGAGAGACAGCGCCCTTTGGAGTACCCCTCGCCATCCATGCGTCCATTTTCTGCAAGTACACTCATGGGCGACGTTCACATCGGCTCGTTAACTCTTTGACATCAGTCTTCTTGACACCAATATAAGGAGAGCGGCGTACAGTAACTGAAACATGTTAAAGGGGCAACGGGGTGACTAACTCACACCATGAAGTATTATATTATCTGCCCCCACCCCCGCTTGTTAATGTTAGCATAGACTGCCCCCCCCCCCCCTGCTTGTTAATGTTAGCATAGACTGCCCCCCCCCCCCCGCCCCCCTTGTCCCCCATTCTTATGATTATGGATTGATCTAATCCATTGACTACGAGAGACTGTAATCGTATGACGGGTTCTAGGACTACTACCCCCTGGACAACCACCCCCCGGACGATTACCCCCCGACAACTACCCCCCTAGGACAATTACCCCCCGGACAACTACCACCCGGACAATTACCCCCCTAGGACAATTACCCCCCAAGACAATTACCCCCCAAGACAACTACCCCCAAGACAATTACCCCCCCCCCCCCCCCGAGACAATTACCCCCCAAGACAATTACCCCCCCAAGACAACTACCCCCCAAGACAACTACCCCCCGGACAATTACCCCCCGGACAATTACCCCCTGGACAACTACCCCCCCGGACAACTACCCCCCGGACAACTACCCCCCGGACAATTACCCCCCGGACAACTACTCCCCGGACAACTACCCCCCGGAATATTACCCCCCGGACAACTACCCCATGGATAATTACCGTCGCTGATTTAGACCACTGTTTTAGTTTTGTAAGCAGGGAGTTGGGTCGTCAAATGTCAAATGGGCCGATCGCTGCCCGAGACCGAGAACGATAAAAAGTGGACCTTTCTGAATGGGGGGGGGGGGGTGTACGCACCCCCATGCTACGGGACTGCCAATACACGAATATACTGCAGACATCGTACGATATCGCAATTCGAAATCTAGGTAACAAGATTGTGCGGCATCCGGTGCATGTGTGACCTAGGCGTATCACATGTTCTATATGTTTTCGGTCAACTTCGTAAGCTTTTCATTCGTTTCAATAAGCGTGTCATTCAATTTCACGAAATTGAGCTGAAGGCTTGTAATTTTGGTTCAAAATTGTATTATGTTCATACGATTTAGCTTTTCGATCAAGTGATTTACCACTTTTAGCATTCAACTAAAAAGAACACGCTATTTGCATTTATTGTGTTTGCAAAATCAAATATATATTATCATGTTCGATTCCCAGTTCCCACGACCTACTTAACGGTAACCGCAACCGCGCGTTCGCGCGATTACCAGAAATGAGTTATATTTATCCGCCATGTGGCATAATGTATGTTTTTATTGAATAAAGCTCAGTTGCAAGACTCTCAGAATGATGTAGACGTGAGTTGTATTTCTCTCCTGAATCCTGAATTTACTCAATCGCATTTAAAATCCCTTGGGAGTGGAAAATTCCGTGCTTTTCCCTCCAACACCAGTTAACAACTTTATACTATGATATGCACCAAATCGCTCCACTACCTCGCAGTTGTGCCCCCCCCCCCCCCCCCCCCCAATCCGTTCACCCTCGCTACGCGACTGGAAGATGACTTGGGGTAATTGTCCGGGGGGTAATTGTCCGGGGGGGTAGTTGTCCCGGGGGTAGTTGTCCGGGGGGTAATTGTCTTGGGGGGGGTAGTTGTCTTGGGGGGTAATTGTCTTGGGGGGTAATTGTCTTGGGGGGTAATTGTCTTGGGGGGTAATTGTCTTGGGGGGTAGTTGTCTTGGGGGGTAATTGTCTTGGGGGGTAATTGTCCTAGGGGGGTAATTGTCCGGGGGGTAGTTGTCCGGGGGGTAATTGTCCTAGGGGGTAGTTGTCCGGGGGGTAATCGTCCGGGGGGTGGTTGTCCAGGGGGTAGTAGTCCAGTACTAGGCTCCAGTACAATGAATGGGTTGATATCTACCCAAGACGAACTACTTCAAGACTAATTATATCCTGAGTACTTTTTGGTTAACGACGCGTCCGAATACAAAAATAACCCGTCACCCCTTCACCCTTGGCCCATTACCGGCCGTCCTACACCTTTCTCTAATGTCGATTACTCGAATAAAGGAAACCGACACCTCCAAATAGTTGTAATGTTATAATTTTGTGAAAAGGTTAATTCTTAAATAGCTCTCAATTTCACCGAAAATGTGAAACCCGGCAACCCGAAGTGTTACACAATAATATCCATGTTGGTGGTATTAAACATGTTAAAGATTGCCAAATGAGGGGTTTGCTACACGGCGGGAGCCGGTGTGGTGCTAAATCCGTGACCTGCGAAATCCGTACCCAGTAGCAAATGCGCATGCGCTTAGACATTTGGAGGTGTGTCTTGCGAAAAATCGTGACCACTATTACGCCGCAATTTCATGCTAATAACAAATTGATACATGTTTTATCAAATTTTTAAATGGCGTAAATGGATTTTCTTAATCCACCGTCGGGTTTTGACAACACTTTGTGCTGCAAGGAGCCTCAATGAGGTATTTTGCATGCTTTATTACAAATGGCATGAATGGGAACGAATTTCGCAGGCAATTTTCCCACAGGTGCGCATGCGCATTTGCGACTGCGTACGGATTTCGCAGTGCGTACGGATTTAGCGTGACACCGGGACGCAATTATTTTAACTATCGGCTAGTTTGTGCGCACGGCATAACTCCGCGTCTCTTCGTATTACGCACCGTGCGCAAGGCGTTCGTACGATGGCAATGGTCATCAGATTTAAGAAATCAAACCACTTTTAAGTAGATAATACCCCCAGAGTATCGTATTAACTACACTAACATGATGACAGCGGTTTATTATAAACTGTTTCTTTCTGAAAAAAAAAAAAACCATTTAATTGATATTATCTTTGAATCGAACAGCTGAATCCCTCGCCTAAACAAATCAAGTGCTATGCAGTCGTTTTCTCGATTTATCAAGCAGTAAGAGTCGATGGTTTTCCCCATGGAAATCCCATTCATGTGAATAAATCACCCACCATTGTGTACATAACCAGTGTCGTAGCGACTAGCGAGCTCGTTCAGCCAAGACGTATTCCAAAGAGGGGGGGGGGGGGGGGGGTTTGCTTTACCACTTAACCCTCTGAGTGTCATGGTCGAGTCTGGTCACAATACGTATTACATGTATATGCAATAAGATATACAGTATTGGTTTAAAAAATAAACTGTATCATTGACGTAAGTTTCTGCAGTCAAGGTAGGGACATTGGTGGGTTTATATTCGCGTAGGCGTGTCTAAAGACCTGGGTGAAGTGAATTCTTGGAAATACATTTGGCACTTAATGGGTTAAAGGATACTGTAGTCAACTTTGGAGAGCGATATGGCGTGTATGGGAAGCGAGTTTTTTTATTTACACGCAAACGAAGCCATATTCCTCAACAACTCGTGAAAGCGCGCTGGAGACCAAGACTAGCGCCACTGCTGTACATGTGGTTCGGTCAATTTATATGCATCAAATTCTGCGACTCTGCGTCATCGATCTAGCTAAGACAAGTCCAAGGGCATTAATTAGTGGCCGATCTCGATAAGGACTACGACCACGACGATGAGCGCACATAACATCATCGCCATTCTTCAATAGAAGTAGGCGGATAATAATACGCGCTCTGCATAGAGCGTGCATCGTAGAGAATGTGTGAGATATGCGCAGTCATTCGTCATTAGCCAAGCGGATTCTTAGTGGTGCCTGAGCGCGTCAATGGCGTCACACTCGCGCACTGCGCGTAAACATGGCGTCTCCCGGTGACCTCTATAAACACAATGACGCAGTCTCTTTAATAGAGCAACATGTGCTGAACATAAGTTGTTATATTTATTTGTTGACCCACAAAGATAAGGCACAAGTGGGGGGAGCACAAAAACGACGGGGTGGGGGCCTTTGCCCACCCCTTGCTCCGTTCCCTTAAACTGCGCTACTATACATAATGCAACAATCTCGTTCGGAAGGCATTTTGATTATACCATTGACATTGTCGTTTACAATGGTTTATTATGATGGAGGCCTATGGAGGGTGAATTCATAAGTCGAATTTGTGCCACTTTGCCATGTATTTAACCTCGACGGTACCGACGACCCGAAATTTGCACAATACCAGGCATAGGGAATTGCTGGAAGGGTTTGAGTGATGATATGAGTTAAGCAAAAGAACAACGGAATCGAATATCATAATGTGCCATCTGCTCCCTGGTTCTGAGAATATCAAATATGCCCAAAAGGGAATTACAGTGTAAAATTAACCTCCTTCATCTCATACAGCCTACTCATCATAGTATATACTCCATTATACTCCATTCTACCATGCCTCCGTAGGCAATGGGTTAACCCGTTTCTTCCCAGAAATTATAATTTCATAACATTTTCACCCAAAATTCACAGTGAGTATACCGAAATTGATTTATTTAGAATGAAGATCGACCATGCAGTTAACTTGTTCCTTACTTGATGTTGCAATGCATATAATTATAGAGTTAATATACAACAACCAACCAGGTTCCCATAGGCTATGGGAATATGCAATACCCATAAAGTTATATACATGTACATGACCTACCATGTTCCTGTAGGCAATGGTTTGAACGTGCCGGGGCCGAGCCGTGAAGAGTTTATTGAATTATTAAATAGATCATGCTTCTCTGACAGACTGGACATCATTTATAGTTGTTGCAGAATTGTAAATGCTCACCACCGGCCCTCCGGCCCTATACATTTTGCACACATGTCACCCGCTTGCTAAACAGTTATTGATATTCTTTTCTAAATTGCTCAGTTTGACCTGTCAGTTTGGATGTCTAATTGAATTTTGTTCGGGACATAAGACATTTGAATCTGTATTTCTTAGTGTGTAGGTTAGTGCGAAGAGTGGAGTTCTATCATTAATATTATATTTATTAATATCATTGTAAAACGCTTAGAGATGATTATCAATCATATTAGGCGCTATAAAAATCGAAACATTATTATTATTATTATTAAGACTAGATTACCCTTAGGGTGCCAATACCCCGATTTGGGGTGCAGAATTGCACCCTTAAATGTGCTGCTATTGTACCACCGTTTTGCACACTAACTGTAGCATAACTTCTTAGTGTGTAGGCTACGTCCCTCGGATGGTGACGTTAAAGGGTGGTCCCAGACGTTAATAATCATAATTGATTGAAGTCATTGAACGCGTCTGCGAAAACAACCAACCAACCTATGCGTTCACCAGTCGCTCTGACATTCTGACGCGCCGCCTTGGCAAAAGGCTACTCGCCCTCGAGACAATGGAGAAGTGGATATTAAATTCCCAGTCATGTTTACGAAATGTTTTAAACAAAAATCATCCTGACTGTTTACTTTTCTCGACTGAGTTCTACCCTTTTTGCTGAGCTCATTGTGTACATAGAAAGATTATGTACACATCGGAAGACACACACGTCTGTCCCCAGAACAAAACGCAATTAAACAACCAAAATGACAGGTCAAACTGAGCAATTCAGAAAGAACATCGAGTACTGTTCAGCAAAGCGGGGGAAGTGTGTGCGTAAACTGGTTAGGGGGTGCGACAGTTATTGTTGGGGTGGGGCAGGGGGCAAATTATTTATGGTTGTCTATGGTACCAACGATCAAAGCGATTTTGTATTGCCAATTTGGAAATAATGGGTAGTGGAATTGCCGTTAATGTTAGATTGTAATATCGCTCACGTTCAATTGTGAAAAGAACAGATTTACCGTTGAGAGAGGCAAAAGAAAGAGAAAAAAAACGATCGTCTATTTATAGTCTCTTGTTTTCATTTAATGTTTTCTTTTTATGACAAGTCGTCGGCAAAATTTACGATTCTCTTTCTCTCTTTATGAATTCGAGTGATCGTTTTTCTTATGGTGACACATATTCCAGCACATGGACATGGAAGACAACATTTATCATAATGATGATCAGCAAGAATTAAAAAAGAGAGCATAATTGCCGTCAGCTATTTGTATAATTTGTATATAACCCTACGTTTCGTGACATACATTGACGAGATAAAAATGATACCGCCTCGCCATGAAAATAAATAATTAAATAAGGTTGGGAGATATAATGTATGTGGTTGTTATCTGCGTATTTATTGGTCATGTGTTGCTAGGTTTAATATGACCTCCAGTTCAAGCTGTAAAAATGTTACATTGAAACCGCTGAAAGTGTGTCATGGCCAACTATGGAGAAAATTCAATATCACCGTATAATTATAGACCGGGCAAATGAAGTTTCAGTTATTTCATTGTTGTAAATTGTGTTACAGAGTATAAAAAGTTGTTGGCTCTAGACTTTGTATGTACACTTAGAGGATAACGTTTATTCACATGCCTTTACGATGGAAACGAGTCCATTTTATGTTGTCTTAATTTTTTAGGGGGGGGGGATTTACTATAGTAGATTTATGTGATGCTTCACATTTTTCATGATTCATGTAATAACAATCTGCTTTTTTCATATTTTGGTCATGTGATAACCAAAAATAAACACGTAGCTCGTATTTAACATGTAAAGATACATGATATGGATACCTTCTTACAGGTATAGCAGTCTGTTTTTAGTCATACACCAATGAAACATTACACCAGCCCACGTCTTTTTCGATTATGGAGCGTAATTCTAAACTCATTGACAATTAGTTGTTTTGCAATTTTAAACATGTTGAATACAAATCGAAATTCTATCCACGTATATACAATGGAACTGCATGTTTTTTATTGGATTCCTTATCTCAGTCATGTTCTCTCTCACGCTCTCTGTATATATATGTTTGCATTATATTTTACTCAAACGACATGTCTGTATAACCATTCATATTTATGATAATTTATACTATATAGACCCAAACTACTAACGCGCACAATAGCTTTAGAAGGAAAGATGAGTTCCAGGCCAAATTCAATCATTAGCTTACAGGATGGTATAATAAGGATACGAAATAAACGGTGGACATTTCTCAGAACCGGACATGAAACAAGTCGAGTTATGCCAATTTAAAAATCATACAGAAATGAGCGGTCCTTTCGAAAAATTGCCGCCAATTGTAACATCATTTGCGAGAAACTCGCTATACATTTTTTCCCTTAAAGGGATAGTTGAGTATTGGTCAAACTTAACTTTAGTAACCAAAACCTGCACCATTACGGTACAAAGTAATATTCATAACTTCACCATGCTCGAAAAGTATACACAATTACAAACGACTAAGTAAAAACCCCTTTTTTTTTTTTTTTCAATGATATTTATTTTATTCATTGCTCAAAACAAAATAACAATAACAAACAATAAGAGAAATCAGTACATATAATATAATCAGTATGTTAACGTATTTTCACATCTTAACATAATCATGTAAAATATCATTTTAAATTTACATCTAAATAATACAAACAAAATTGTATTGTTGTACATCAAATAAAGCAGAGCATGAACATAAAAAAGGGGGGAAAAGAGGGAAAAAAAACTCTTTTCCCCTCAAAGAACACACCTATACAAGTGCTTACATACACACACACACACACGCGTGCACACACCCACACACCCATCCACAGAAAACATGCCTACATCTGGTGAGAATCTCGACCCTTATGTCCGCCTTATTAATTTTATTGCTTCTGTTTGCCTTCCTTATTCTAAATTGTCCCACTTTCTAAAATGATACGTTAGTGTACCACGGTCCCCAGCTAAATTCTTCTCCTCCTTTCTATTTTCTAATAATCTTTTCTTTATCTCCAAAGCAGTTGGTGGTTTATTTCTATTTTTACTATCTATAAATATCATGTATTTTACCAAAATTATTATATGATTTAATAACTGTTCCTTCCCTATATTTAACTCAACTATTCCTACGTGGATATCTTTCCAATTTATATTTCTAATCTCTACTAAATTAAATAAATTTCCACACGCTTCCCAAATTGGTTTTACTTTCTCACAAAGAAAAAACAAATGCTCGTAAGTTTCTTCATATTTACCACAAAAAGAACATAAATTACTATCAACCATTTTAAATGTATATAAATATAATTTAGTATATATAATATTATAAAGCATTTTAAATTGAAATTCTCGAAGCTTACTATTCAAAGTGCATTTTCTAAGTCTTAAGAATATTAATTGTATGTCTTTCCCATTAATATTATAAATCTGCTCTAAATTTCGTTCTGCATATAATTTTTCTACTTTTTTACTCAATAAAAAAGTATATATCATTTTTGAAGTAACCTTATCTAACATATATACCTTGTCAAAAATTAAAAGGTTCATATCTAATTTCCTATCTATATTTAAGTGAATATTTTTATTCAAAAATTGTTTCCATGAAGGGGGAATGCCAAGAAAAATACGTTGTATTTCCATAATCTCTAAACTATTTAAACCTTTTCTTTGAAATTCCTCATTTGATTTTATATTGCCTTCCCCATCAACAATATGATGCAACCTATAAATATTCTTTTTAAATAACTGTTCATTGAAAGGAACATGTCCATCAATAAAAACAAATCTATTATTATAAATAATTTCATTCCTTTTAGAAATATTTTCTTTTAACAAAAATGTTTTTTTTTTTTTTTTTTTCAATGATATTTATTTTATTCATTGCTCAAAACAAAATAACAATAACAAACAATAAGAGAAATCAGTACATATAATATAATCAGTAAGTTAACGTATTTTCACATCTTAACATAATCATGTAAAATATCATTTTAAATTTACATCTAAATAATAGAAACAAAATTGTATTGTTGTACATCAAATAAAGCAGAGCATGAACATAAAAAAGGGGGGAAAAGAGGGAAAAAAACTCTTTTCCCCTCAAAGAACACACCTATACAAGTGCTTACATACACACACACACACACGCGTGCACACTCCCACACACCCATCCACAGAAAACATGCCTACATCTGGTGAGAATCTCGACCCTTATGTCCGCCTTATTAATTTTATTGCTTCTGTTTGCCTTCCTTATTCTAAATTGTCCCACTTTCTAAAATGATACGTTAGTGTACCACGGTCCCCAGCTAAATTCTTCTCCTCCTTTCTATTTTCTAATAATCTTTTCTTTATCTCCAAAGCAGTTGGTGGTTTATTTCTATTTTTACTATCTATAAATATCATGTATTTTACCAAAATTATTATATGATTTAATAACTGTTCCTTCCCTATATTTAACTCAACTATTCCTACGTGGATATCTTTCCAATTTATATTTCTAATCTCTACTAAGTTAGCATTCAAAAAGAGCCGTTACAACTCAAGAGGGCGCTATTTTTAAAAAAAATCATTGGTTTTGGGCCTTTTTTCATACAAAATTGTGCATTTAATGTTTGTTAAAATAATGATTCAATAGAGATATCATCAACGACTTTTTAAAAACCTATTCAGATTTTTTTTCAAAGTAGTCTTCGAGCATTTTTGTTTTATTTTTCTAAATATCGCCCGGTGATGGCCGGTGAAAAATCTTTTGAATAAAAATATATTTATGGATATTTCAGCCGTTTCTGAACCGATTTTATCATGTCATTAAAATTGTATGTTCCTTCAAATTTGACAGTCAGTTTTTCATTATCTCACAAAAAAAATATATCGGGGGCACTTCGGAAATACCAATACTCAACACTACCTTTAAAAGTTAACTTATTTCTCAGTCGAGTTTTTTAAAAGCGGTGTTCTTTGCCGCTGGGTAGCATCCCCATGTTTGATGATCTTTAAAATGATTCTGAAATGCTCTGGCTTTTATCAGAATAAGTATGGTTCGTTCTTCCGTCATGGAAGTTGACCGTCTTCTTAAATGTATAATATACATTTCATCGTCAGTTCATCGTCTCGATAAGCATGGACATCGACATAATGTAAGATACATAATAACAATTGCATGTGTAATCTGACAAAAGGAAGCAACTGACAATTGGTAGTTTTCTTGTAAATGAGGATTTTTATGATATTTGTGCAGTTACTTCCTTTTCACCTATTAATTTCTCATGAATGGATTGTCAGGTGACTTTAATTTGTTCACCATTGTGTAGAGCATATCTCAATTACCCCAAAACAAGTACAAAGACTATCCATAAAATTGTCAGTTGCTTCCTTTTGTCAGATTAGGGCAGAATAGGCCTCATCTGATCTACGATTCGGTAACGTACTTTTGCAAACAAAACATGATTGGATCCAACAGATTGAAAATGTGCATTTCTGCTTTGGGTACATGTATTTAGGTAATGCGGGCAAGCGGAATAGCATAACCAACCACACCCTCCCCCTTCTCCCCCCCCCCCCCCCCCCCCCCCCCCATCATTTAATTCACTTGATGCGCATATCGCGTTCATCTGCCTGTCCTGTTCAATTTACACGTATACAAATCATGCGGGTATGTTGATAGTGTGTTGTTGTTATTGTTGTTGTTTTGTTTTGTTTTTGGAATTCATGTCGGTATTGCTGTTGTACAGTGGCGTAGCGACGGGGGGCACGTGCCCCCCCCCCCCCCCCAATAATTTGGGGAAAAAACAATAGAAAACATAAGGGGACATTTTTGGAAAAAAACAAAGAAATACATAAGGTGTGCCCCCCAATCATTTTGCGTGACCCCCTTCCCCAATCAGTCCGACCACGCTACGCCACTGCTGTTGTACATGTCGTTGTTGTTGATGTTGCATTCGCTGATGGTGGTGAAGACGACGTTGGTTTTGTTACTAATGTTGTTGTTGTTATTGTTGTTGCCGCTTCTGTTGTTAAAGAGTATGACTCCCACTGCCATTGTATTGTTGTGTTGATGTTGTTGTTGCTGATGCTGCTGATGCTGTCGCTTATTGCTATTCAGTTTTTGACATTTTCGCCAGGTCTTCTCTGATCACGGCCCAGCATATGAGCTAACTACATGGCGAACGAATGGCGAACACGACTATATCACACGAGCAGCGGCATGCCTCCCTTACTATTCTTTCACAAGTCGTTTCTAACATTTATACGTGAGGCCATGTCAAAAGGGGGAAGTACCCCACTACCACCCCCCCCCCCCCCCCTCCCTCCGAATCCCACCTCTTGCCTTATAATTACGGAGATGCTTGAATGTATTGACGATTCTGGATGCGAAAGTGTTATTGACTCGTGTACTGTTTACAATATGGCGGCTTTTTCCTAGCCTAATCCCGTTAATGCCTTACGACCTTTGAGATCCAATACCTGTTAATGCATTAATTATGACCTTTTTGTCACCGCGACCAATCACGTAATTGGTATCTGATAGCGCCACCACGTGTGTACCATACCCAAAAGCGAGACATTATGTTTAAAGGGGTATAGTTAATACGTCATTGGCATGTGCAGAATGTGATGAATGGTTGGTATAATGTGCAGTGTTGTGATCTGATAATGTCCTCTGAATATTGTGTCACATTTTCACGTTAAATTGAATCGACAAGTAATGAGAGAAAATGCAGAATTATATTCGCTAACTAATTGTACTGACTTTGTACACGGTTATGACTATCCAGTGGATAGTTCGAAATCCGAACACTTTAGTCGTAAATATCTTTCTAACGAAAGTGCAATTCGAGAAGAAAAAAAACCTGATCTATGCTTCTATTGGTAATATTAATGCAATAAGGTATGAGAGAACCACTAGATTTCTAACGAAGTTTTGTGGATTTGGACATGGTTACCAAGATCGCTTTAATAATGCACGAACTCTTGGTATTATAGGTTATTCACGCCATACGGTTCATCAGGAAGAATGAATTGAAAGAATGAAAGAATTGAAAAAGAACACTGCTTTCCTGGTTAAAAAAAACGAAAATATGCGTCAGCTTTTACAACGGACGTTTATGAGGTTTATGACCGTTTGTTAACGCTTTTGAGCTGAATGATAGATATCGTCATACTAAAGGGGCATTTGAAAAAATATAACCCTATTGTATTCTTCTCTTACCATAAGCTAAACAACACGGTAGACGAGAAATGAGGAAGCTCCAAGTAATTTTCGTGGAGTTAGACACTTTATGTGGGCGCAGATGTTTAGAGCAAACTCCAAAATGAATCTGTCACTCTCTTCCGATTTATTCGCAACTTTTTGGGGGTCAACCGAACACACATAAAAAGAAGAAATCTAGCGAATGTCTTTCGCCAGTTGTTGATTTGGCGAGATTTGATACCCCAGATTAATCAGTGAGAAGTGTTGAAGGCAACGCGAAGTGACGATACCTATAGATACGTCGATGCCGTCTTTTTTTTCTTTCTTTTTTGCGCGGCCATTTTGTCTCTTAAAGATATCTAGTGACATTGGAATTATCTACCAAAGCGCGCCCATGACTTGGCATGCATGACTAAAAGAAGTGATAACCTATGCAATTTGTATAGAGCATCGGTTCTATAAGCATGTTAAGTCATGGTCACGCTTTGGTAAAGAATGCCATAACATTCTCAAAATCGACACACCCAAGGACTTGTTTTTGGTTTTAAAAGGTTTTGGGTATTCCGAATTTCTTGAACGTTGTGAAGATATGTTATGAAATCTGTTGCCGAATTTCTAGTCAATAAATTGTCTGATAATCAGAGTCTGGCGTTCATGCTTAGGTATTGAACGGAAATAGGTTAAAATGTTGGGCCACAATTTCAAAAAGGAACCAAATATTGCCATACATGGGGGTGAAGAGGGTATTAGGGGGTTGATTTCTTCCATTTTTCGTTGTCGTGTTTTTCTCGTACAATCCAAATTACAGCGTTGTTTGATCCCAAATGTCACGTGGATGTAATATTTAGCTTTCTCTATCTACTGGAACACGTTCAGATGATTTGTAAATGTTGGATGCTCCCTTTAAACAGTGGTTCGCCATTGTAAACTAGACTAAATTGTGCGCACGGCACGAATACACACTGGTAGCGCAAGGCGTTCGCAAGATGGCACCGCGCATCTGATCTACGAATCCGAACCACCTTTAAAGGGATCTAGTAACTTTGCTGAAATGTGCAAAAAGTGATGAATGGTTTATAACATGTGTATATTTTGTATCTGATAATGTCCACGTACGGCTGAGTAATGTGTGAACATTTCAAGTTGAATTAATATGGCCAAGTAATAAGCGAAACTGCAAAGTGGCATTTGCTAACTCATTGCACTCACTTTGTACACAGCTATAACTTTCTAGTGGTTAATTGAAAATCAGAACATTTTTTTATCGTAAATATCTTTCTAAGGAAAGTGAAATTCGGAAAACACAGTTCCATGCTTCTATTGATAATTATGAATACAACGCAGTATAAGAGAACCACTTGAGTTCTGAGTAAGTTTTGTGGATTTGGACAATGGTACTAGATTTAGATCCCTTTAAACTGACACTATAGTAAATAACCAATCTTATCCATCAAATACCTTTGCACAATATGACAATTTTTTGTTTGTTTAAACGGTAAACCATTGGACAACATTTAACCCATTCATGTAACAGGAACCTGGTGAACCACATATTGACTCTATAGAAATGCGAAATTACGCAGGCAAGGGGTTGATCATTCATAGAAATTGTCGAGAATGCACCTGCAGCCATAAAACGATCATATTATAAGAGTGGAAGGACGATTGTGATTTTTCTGTTAACCATCTAAGCGTCAAGAGTTGCCTCTCTGTTGCAAGAATCCACGTGATCGGGTACTTTGACAAGATTGACACGAATAGCTTAATACCCCCCGCCCTAAACAAACAAACTAACAAAAAATTGATGTACGTCACCGAACATACTGAGGTGTCAAACGAGTTTAGTCAACTCACATTTTACGAGATACGATTTCGAAAAAGGGACATTTGTAACAGCTAGTACCTGCACGAAGTTTGAGGACATCGTTTCATATCAAGTTTGTAATGTTCTTAAACTCGTCTCAATGGAACACCCCCCCCCCCCCCCCCCCCCCCATCCTTCCCTCAAACACACACTTGTTAACATCGTCACGACATAATTCGTAGTACGGTAACGAACGAGTTCAGTCTGTTTCCATTTGACCAGATCTGGGCCCCGTTGGCGGTGCAGAAAGAGATACAATCGATTGTAAGTCGCAATTGATTGTAAGTCGGATCACGTGTTCTACATGCGCAAATCTGATTGGTTAAAACACGCAAATCTTCTGACTTACAATCAATTGTAGCTTATAATCGATTGTATCTCTTTCTGCAACGGGGCCCATATATTTTGGAAAGGGACATTTGTAACAACAAACAGTGCGTGCACGAATTTATTTTGAGGGTATATTTGCACATCAAGTTTGTGATGTTCTTCGTCGCAAGTATACTGAAACGGGACGGGCCCGATGCGCTATTATCTATTATGAAGTTAAATGCTTGGGGTATCGGACAACGCATAGAACGACACAAAAGCCGCAATATTCATTCGCACATTATCATGTGCAGTATACAGTTGACGTTGACAAATAACATTGTCAAAATCCATAACTTATCCATAAGACTTACTTAGAACTCTAGTGGTTCTCTCATACATTGTTATACTCATTCGTGTTACCAACAGTAGTAGCATGGGACATGATTATTTTAGTTTTGCTGGATCCCTTTAAACGCTTTCCCCTGACAAGTCACGTGACTGCACTCCCCCGTCAATTTTCACATCGATTTCTCCTGCACTGATAGAACACGAGTCACGAAAGTTGACCGAAGGAAAAATAAATATTGACCATTTATACAGAATTTACAGGTCGTGCGACGTAAAGCAAACAGGTCCACGGTACCAATGGGTACGTCAATTTAAAACTTTCACTTCTTCTTCGTGTGTTCATTTGTTCTTCTTCTTTTTCCCCCTCTTTAAAGGTCCCATGTAATGCTAAATACATGTTGACTAACTTGACTTTTATTTATCTGTATTAGTGTATGCATCAAATGTGTAAATTATTATATTTTGTTTATCGTAATAAAAACATTTTTGCAATTATTTTGTTTCCTCTTGCTAAGCCCCACATCTTTTTTTTTAAAAACTCTCCAGAGTAAAATTATGCATGTGACATCATCTGTCAATCACAACTCAGTTACTTATAAGATGAACAATGCACCTTCGCCCAGGCTGAGTGCCTGCTCACAATAGTATCACATCTTTAAATACACTACCAAGTCGCACACTTCAATTTCAATAGCATTTGCTATGTCAGAAAAGGCCAACCATCATTATGGAAGGGATTAGAGATATGCGTTGAGTAATTATAATTATGGAAATACTTATTTAATGCATTATCTAGCTTTAAAGGGGTAGTACAGTTTTGGTAAGGCTGAACTTTAGTAACCAAACCTGGACAGTAACATTATAAACTAATAGTTATTACTCCACCATGCTCGAAAGGTATACAAAATTACAAACGACTAAGTCAAAAGCCTGTTATCATTCAACAAGAGCCATTAAAACACAAGAGGGCGCTTTCTAAAAAGGCATTGGTTTCAACCATTTTTCATACAAAATAATGCATGTGATGTTCTATTGAAATCATGATTAAGTAGATAGATCATCAACAACTATTTAAAAAACGCTTTTGAAAATTTTTGAAAAAGTGTAAGCATTTTTTTAATTTTTTGAAAAAATCATCTAATTATTTGGGCCCCAAATAATTATAATATCAAATATATTTATTGATATTTCAGCCGTTTCTGGACCGATTTTGCCAAATAAAGTTTATTCTGCCATTAAAATTGCATGTTCTCTCAAATTCGACACTCAGTTTTTCATTATCTCACCAAAAAAATTGTGATGTGCAGCGCCCTCTCTACCAAAACTAAACTACCCCTTTAAAGGGACTTAGTAACATTGTCCAAATCCTCAAAACTTACTTGGAACTCTAGTGGTTCTCTCATACCTTGTTATATTCATATTAACAATAAAAGCACGGGACAGGTTTCGGTTTTTCAAATTTCCACTTCGTTCAAAAGATATTTAGGATTGAAGTGTTCATAATATGTTAAACTGTCTACGAGATAATTTAAGCCGTCTACAAAGTAAGTACAATGAGTTAGTGAATATCACTTTGCATTTTCGCTCATTTCTTGGCCAAAATAAATCCAATTAAAGTGACATGTTCACACATTACTCTGTGGACATATCAGATCACACCAATATACATTGTATTAATCACTCATCACTTTTTACACTTGTCAACAAAGTTACTAGATCCCGCGTGATTTGAGTCCTACGTTGGACGCATGTGTGTTATTTCAATTTTAGAATTGTGTTCTTTTCTGACGGTGGTCAGCGTGAAGAAAAAAATGGTACATTTTCAATTGTGCCATAATGTTCCCAGGATTATAATACAAGCCAATATAGGGCCATCAATTGTCAATGTGTCATGCGCCAATATATACAAGCTGCTTATCATCACCGTTATTATTCTATCACAGTGAATCATTTAACATTCGTGTGTGGGAAACATTCATGACCCCATAACGCTCTCACGTTTATCGTGACCTTTGACCTCACGATGCGTTAATACGGCGACCTCTCGGTGAAGCGTCTCTTAGCAACCGTTATCTAGGGTGAGATGGAATACGAGGGGGGGGGGGGCTAAATAATGAATGGATGTATTAAAGGGATCCAGTAACTATGTTGACATGTACAAAAAGTGATGAATGGTTGATAAAAATGTATAGTGGTGTGATCTGATATGTCCACTAGGTAATGTGTGCAAATTTCACGTTAAATGGATGTTATAATTGTGGCCGAGTAAGTTAACGAAAATGGAAGTGGTATCTGCTAACTCATTGCACTGACTTTGTACACGGTTATAACTTTTCAGTGGATAATTGCAAAAACGGACACTTCAATGAGTTCAATTTTAAATATCTTTTTAACGAAAGGGAAATTCGAAATACCAAAACACATTCCATGCTTATATTGGTAATACTAATACAACATAGATGTAGTATGAGAGAACCACTAGAGCTCTATGTAAGTTTTGTGGAATTGGGCAATGATACTACATCCCTTTAAAATTATATGTTTCTGTTCAGGCGTGTAATAGAATACGGTAGGGACTAGATAGTTATGTATATGAATTATGGATATGTCGTTAGTAGGTGTAATAAAGATAAGATTAAGTGTTTTTTGTATGTCTGTAATGGATATGTGGGAGTCTACGTATGTTGGATAAGGATTTTGCTTAAAGGGACTTTAGTAACATTGTCCAAATCCTCAAAACTTACTTGGAACTCTACTGGTTCTCTCATACCTTATCATATTCATATTAACAATAAAAGCACGGGACCGGTTACGGTTTTTTCAAATTTCCATTTCGTTCAAAATATATTTACGATTGAAGTGTTCAGATATGAAAATAATTGTCTACGGGATAATTTCATGCCGTGTACAGAGTATTAAAGTACAATGAGTTAGTGAATATCATCCAATTAACGTGAAATTTTCACAAATTACTTTGTGGACGTTAGGGTTAGATCACTCCAATACACATTTTTATCAATCACTCATCACTTTTTGCACTTGCCAACAAAGTTACTAGATCCCTTTAAGTCTCTTTTCCGCAGATGTATGACACCAAATAAACTTGTTGAGAGACTGGGGGAGAGAAAATGAATCAATTTCATAAATCCTTTCTTCGAGTGGGCGAAAATTGTATGATGATGAAAATTGAATTTAAGGCTTTCAGTAAAATCAGTAAATCATCCACGGCAACTATGTTAAATTGATATCACGAGAATAATCCGTAAAAACCCATACTATGTTCAGTAATATAATATTCAGGGTATTATGCTGATATTCTAGTAATAGGTCTGATATTCTCACAGAAGAGGTATATATGATTTAATGGCATGTTCTGCTATTTGTTATTATATGATTCGTATATTCATTTGACTGTATATTATAGCTCACTTTAGTATATTTTACCTCAACGTAATGTATATGTATATTGCTCAAGCATGCCATTACTTTGGGCTTAGTTTGATTTACAATTTTCAGTTGACGCATGGCATTTTCCAATATTGTATATGTGATTCGTTTATATATCTGTACAGCCCTGATGAAGGCCGAACGACCGAAATATTGGTGGTAATAAATCTAAGCCACAGCTAGCAGAGCCTTAAGTTATCTTTTCCCTCTAATAGACAACTATGTACAAAGTATCATTACATATTATGCTCTGAATCGTGAATTATATAATAAAGTAACTTCACAGTTATCTCTCCTGTGAAAAATATGGACATAAGCCATGCTTATGATCACTCCAATTTTTTTTTTTTTTTTTTTTACAATCAAAAGTGGCGAGCGTTTACAGTGCGTGCACACAACTTTAATCATCTCAAATCAATCGGATATCGCCGTGTATGCATGCAAATTAAAGTACTGTGCAATCACTGTGTAAATTCAGCAAACCACTAAAATTAATAAAGTTTAATGGACACAACATTCGTCATACAAAGGGATAATACGTGTTTACTTAATAATACAATACGGGTACGAAAACCACCCCTCCAATACCGTATGTTCCTTTCTGTATTGTTCAATTCATTTATCTGCGATTGACCGAGCATGAGATTACATTTATCGATTTGTTTCAATTGCTTCAATTCATCTAGCCTATTCTTGCATTATACATCAACACAAATATGATATGAGATGATATCAATTGATGAAATGATAATCAGTGTTTAAACGATTGTCTTAGTAAATCACGGACATTACTTTTGTAAATGTTAGGTCGACTTCCTATCCAATCACCTTACATCTACATATAAATACACAGGTAGGCTATCTTTCGCCTATATTTGACACAGTAATAGTATAGAAAATCGTATAATTATATAAACAACCAAGTTATCGAAAAATAATATCGCTAGTGATATTCGTTTGTCTCGCAATGTATGGTCAACTAGGAATCTAAAAGATCACGACGTTTCGTGTGCCGCTGCAACACTTTGTCAACATGGTCAAGTGATATAATCTAATGTAAGCAATCTAATGTAAGCAATCGTGTTTTATACTCTTCTTTGGCTCCAAACGCACTCGCATGAGCGAGTACGTTCCTAATTGGTCAATAACGGGCAAGGTC
Organism: Echinarachnius parma; assembly: GCA_037951105.1. Taxonomy (NCBI): domain Eukaryota; kingdom Metazoa; phylum Echinodermata; class Echinoidea; order Clypeasteroida; family Echinarachniidae; genus Echinarachnius; species Echinarachnius parma. The sequence goes on along the minus strand of JBAMJV010004901.1, from coordinate 49,311 downwards.
GATTGGCCGGTGCACACGGGTACTCAACCAATCAACGGGACGCTGGTTCGGCTCGCTTGCTAGGCTAGGCTAGTGGGAACAATAGCGAGCTCAACCAATCAACGGGCAGCTGGCTCGGCTCGCCCGCTGGTTGACCAAGTTATCGTTTAAAGAGGAGGAAAACCATGCAGGTATCAAATTTTGTCAGCATACCGAAACATACTGTAGTTCCGATTGAAATGATGGGTAATGATAACTGTAATGCACTTGAAAGTTGTGTTGGCATAGAATGTGACCAGCAAAAATCCTGTCATAAATATATTCAATAGCTTTCACTATATATGTATTCTAACTGTCCTTGAGTTGGTAAATCGCAGTAACATTTTGAATATAAGTTATAGTTATTATGTTTTGGTCTTTTATTTCGAGACATTAACAACAAAAAATATTAATAACGAGCAGTAATTTCCGGAACACTGCGATCTAACCTGTCAGTACTACATTATTGATTAGCTAGCCTATATGGATTTCTATTATTAGACATCTATAATGATAATAGTGCCGGGGGGGCCTATAAGCACACTCGAGTTTATACGAGTCTCAAAAATAGTGACGCGCAGACTGCGAAGCATAAAATAATGCGTTTTTTAAAAGTTGGACATCGCTTATTAACCTATTGCCAACCGGAGACCGATGCCCCCGTTCGTGAAACGTCTACGGACATTTCACAATCTCGTGGTCATTTTGGTTTTAGAGTTAATAAATGTGCCCTTTTTATCATCGTTCTGCTCACGAGAGCTGCACTATCCATCAGCCGAACAAGTGGGAGCAATCTTTCTTTTTTGTGCAGAAACTTCATCAATTATTTACGTTTCTGATGAGCCTCATCTCCTTTAACCCGCAATCAAAACAAAACATCAGTGGCGTAGCCTTCACAAGGGGGTAAAGAAAGGCGCGCCGATTTTTGTTTTTTGTATGTATCTGTTCCTTCTTCTTCCTTTCTTTCTTTTTTTCTTTTTTTTTTTGTTGGTTTTGGTTTTTGGTTGTTTTTGTTGTTGTTGTTGTTGTTTTTTTGGTTTGTTTGTTTTTTTCGGGGGGGGGGGGTTCTTTATAATGTATCTCTGATTACACTCAACATCTTTATTCCTTCCGGAATAAAATACAAAATCAGTGGCGTAGTCATGGGGATATCGCAGATAGGGGGCGGACGGCGGCTGCCTTTGTTTAATCTTTCATCAATAAAAATGAATAATTAATCATACGTATGTGTGATCTTTATCTCAGCTGCGAACAAAACACAAATGGTGTTGGGATTAGTTCTGAACGACTAAAATATTTTGTTCGGGGTTTGACTGGAACATTTAGTTTTGGTTAGAACATTTAGAGGACTGCATACCGTCATGAAGCCCTTTTCTTGTTGTCACCGTCAATAAATATGTGTGCATAGTTCTCCCATTAGCGTGTTGCATGATCAAAATCTAACGAAACGATATACGTCGTCCATAATTAATAGGTGGGTTTATATTTTCCAGAGCTGATTTGCATTCCTTAATACGCCTGAAATCTTGTGGAGGAATCTAACGAGAATTATCTGTAGCACTTATGTATTATCTATAGTTTGAGTTTGCACTTTCGATAAGTAAGTACCGTATTCGTAAACACATTCCAGGGACTGCAATTAAATGCAGTAATTATGGTGTACCTTACTTCGAACATTTATCTTAATATACAGGGATTTAAAATTAATTATGATGGAATGAAAACACATGAACGTATATGAATATAAAAGTATGTTGGTGAGGCCTCATTTATAATGTCAAACTTGTCTGCAGTGGCATGGAGATAGAAACTGAATAACATAATACTTAAGAAACTCACGATGTTTGCATCTTATTGGCGTCTCCCTTAATTATCAACAGGGAAAACATAATATTAATGATAATAAAAACTAAAAATTATAATAAAAATAATGATAACAACTATACAAACAAATGATAATTATGATAATAATAACAATACAAATAATAAATAATAATTACAATAAAAAATGATGATTAAACAAATTTGACAAAATAATAATGAATAGAATAATGGTGCAAAATAGAGAGAATGCATAGTGTTCCAATTTAGTAATAAGCTCCCCCCCCCCCCTCCCCGCCCATCTACTAACTATATCGGACCATGCTTCACCACTGTCGCTTATCGGTGCCCAAGGCAATAAAAGGCTCAGCTGTCGCCGAATCTGTTTATACAGTCAAGTCTTCCAGGAAAAGCCAAATACAGCGATATCCCTCTATGACCTTCTTCAGTGTAACCAGCTTCATCCATTTAGATCAACGGTATCGTTTACATTATAACATTTTATTACCGATTTATATATGCATCTCCTAATTTATTACATTTATGTATGCATTGTTATACTAGTTCATGATGTATGTATTCGTATTATTTCCGTAGGGCAGCCTTTGCAAATGAATATTGATAATTACGCGTAAATACAAAATAAATATAACAAAACTTATAATTATTATAACAATACAAGTAGTTCGTATTTAAAATACATGGGCCACACTTCATATTTTATTATACTATTTAAATAATACTCTTTAAAGGGATAGTCGAGTTCTGGTAAAGAGAGTACAGTTTTTGTCAAACTGAATTTTAGTAAGCAAAACCTGCACCATTACATTACAAACTAATAGTTATAGCTCCACCATGCTCGAAAGGAATACACAATTACAAATGACCAAGTAAAAGGCCTGCTTATCATTAAAAAAGGGCCGTCAAAACTCAAGAGGGAGCTCTCTAAACACTCATCGGTTTCAGCCATTTGAAATAAAATATTTACATTTAATGTTTTGTTGAAACAGTGATTAGATAAAGAGATAATCAACAACTATCTAAAAACCTCTTTTGTGAATTTTGGAAAAGAGGAAGCATTTTTATTTTATTTTAACGGCTGGTTCAAAATTGTTGAATATTTGTTGGGCCCCACATTTATTACAAACGGTTATGTTTATGGATATTTCAGTCATTTCTGAACCGATTTAGATCAAATAAAATTTATTCTGTCATTAAAATTGTATGGTCTCTCGAATTTGACACTCAGTTTTTCATTATCTCTCAACAAAAATATTTTGTGTAGCGCCCTCTATACCAAAACTCAACTATCCCTTTAAAATACTATTATTTAAAATAGCGTAAGTAATTCTTTTAATAAGCATCAATATAAAACTGTCAAGAGCGACCCATAATACACCAATTGATCCAGAGTTGCAACATCAATTTAAATAGTGCTTTGTCCCGAATGTACATCACCTATGCCACATACATGATAGTATCGTAATAACTTTATTACTATTATTCATAGATCTAATCTCGCCACATTTCCGCGCCCATGGATATGGAGTTCGCAAGATCGTGAATATTGGTTCGTATGACTCTCTGAGGCTTCTTTTTTAATTATCCTATAAAGTAGAATTATAGATTTGGAGCCTGCCTAATGCCTATCCATTAAAGGGATCAAGTAACTTTGTTGAAATGCGAAAAGTGGTGAATGGTTGGTAAAACGAGTGTAGTTTTATGATGTGATAATGTCCTCGAGATTTTGTGTGAACATTTCATGTTAAATGGATGTACAGTATATAGCCGAATAATGAGCAAAAAGGCAAAGTGATATTCTCTATCTCATTGCACTGACTTTTTCCACAGATATGACTATCCAGTGGATAGTTTAAACTTTTAAAACTTCAATCGTAAACCTTTTTAATGAATTGGACATTTGAATAACCGAAACCTGTTCCATGCTTCTATTGTTAATACGGATACAACACGGTGTGAGAGAAACACTAGATTTCTGATTAAGTTTTGTGTATTCGGACAATGTTACAAGCTCCCTTTAAAGACTGGCTGATAATGGTCAATTTGGATGCAATAAGTCATCACAATCATGTACGTCCCCGGGCGTATCCACTCTATACCTCTCTCTTGCTGTTCTATATGTCGTTATATTTCGTTTTCTCTTTGTTTCTCTTTCGTTTTATCTGTCCCTCTCTCTTTCTTCCCCTCTCTCTCTTTCGGGCCCCTTCTATATGTTTAGCTATCACCCATTCCATATGGAAATGGGCAGAGTGCGTTCTAGAATGAATGATTGTCGTGTCTTCCTTTGAGTGCGCCGTTCAATCCGTTAGATGATTTAAACCCACCATCATGTTGGTATTGGTATAAAACGCATTCATCATAAACTATACCCAGAGCATTTTCGCGACTAGGCCCCAAATGGGTTAAGATCTCGAGAACAGGGCACGGAATTAAATAAGTTGATGAGTGTGGCGCAATTAATAATCCCCGCGCGTCCCTTTAGCTAAGCAAAATGTGTGACGTAGTCAGTCTTGGGGGCATCGAAGTCAAAGTGGCGTCCGTGATTTGTTAACGAATGAGTGGGACTATAATAGAGCTTGATCATCGTACATTGGTTTGACTATCACACACTGCCTAGGGAGGTCTGCATAGTAGTACCAGGAATGTAAGGAAATTAGTGATGAAATATATTTTGTATAATTACGCATTCTTTGATAATATTGTGTAGAAATAACTAGTACCGACATTATGGCATTGCACTTCGGATTCGTAAATTAGACATGCGGTGCCATTTTGCGAACGCCTTGCGCAAGGTGCGGAATACGCATCGAATCAGTGTAATGTAGTGCGCATAAATAATTAGCCTCGTTCAAAATGGCGACCCCGCGGTGTATTATGGAATATAATGCTTGTATTTTACATTATGTTGCCATTTGTCTGCTTGCAAGCTCAAGGACTAATCGGCACTTAGTCTGACGGAAAGGGGGAGCGAGTGCCCCCTAGCCCCCCCCCCCCCCCCCCTTTGATTTGTTTCTGTTTTTGTCCATCACTAGACCGTGTGCGAGATAAATACATAATGATACGCATACGTAACATCAATTGTTTGTATTTTTGGACGTAGACTGTCTGTTCCCTAATAATTAGCAATTGCCCCCCCCCCCCCCCCACCCCCTCCCACCCTGACTACGCTACTGCCGGTGCGCCGGCGCATCGGGGCACAAATTGGGGAGATGAGATGAATGACTGATGAACAGCGAGATGAGTGGCAAAATGTCCTCTGGCGAAACAAAACACACAAACACACAAAAAGTGTCGCGAATTAATTCTAGACACAAAAAAGACTAAAAAGTCAAAATGTGTGAAGTGTACTTAACTATACAGGCGATGATGAATAAAACAAGCACTTTTACCTTAGCTGGTTGCTATATAATCTTAAAGTATGCAGGATGCAATGATATTATGTTTTCAAGATCGACGCATCACACTCACCACTCTGAATAAGAGAACAAACCCTTACGCGCAATTTTGGTGTCAGAAGTGGGATGTGGGAAGTGGGTGTTGATGATTATAAGTACTTTTTTGTTTTGGTTGCACTAATGCTAATGTGGATCCGTTTTTGGTATTCCATAAATCATAATCAAATTGAGCTTGAAGCCATGACCTCGTTTAAGAAAAATCGAATAAATCAAACCATATGCGTACCATGATTCACCCCCCCCCCCCCCCCCCCTTACCATTTTGTAACGGGTCTCGAGTCCACTTTTTAGCGGTCTCGACCATCATAACCAATGGTCTCGGTCTCGGACTCGAACATTTTTGGCGACGGACATCCTCCCCCCCCCCCCCCCCCCCCCCCTTGACAAAATCATAGGTACGCTAATGAATCAAACCTTGTTACCATGTGAATAATTTCAATGGTAATTAGATGATTTGATGAAACACTCTTTGCCTTGTGTAAGTAAAAACAGAGAGAAAGGGACATTTGAAAATAGCGACCTTGCCCGAAATACATGAAATATTACCCTTCGATCTTAGTATAAAAATAATGCATGTGAAGTATCCCGAAGAGACAACATAGCCAATTCGCCGTTCATATGTTTTAGATCATCATCTCCAAAATCATCTTGTTTCTTTTGTATAGGGCATTTGTAGAAATTACATTTCGATTTTTCTAAGAAGAAAACATAACCGATTCGACGTTCATATTTTCTAGATAATAATCTTAAACAAAACGGAAAAAACCCTTCTCAAGGCCTACACAGTAATGACATTCCTAAAAAATAAACATAGATATATGAGACCCGTGCCTTTTTCAGGGGATCTTCGGACGAACGCAGTGCACAATCTAGTGTAAAGTTCAGTATGGTTATAATTTATTTCAAATAATATAAGGATGATGACAGTATTGATCATCTTCGGGGAGAAACTAGTAATATTGTATTTATTTGTAATAATACTGATCATCGGAAATAATATCGCTAGTGATATTCGTTTGTTTCGCAATGTATGGTCAACAAGGAATCTAAAAGATCATATGCGTATGTGTACGTATGTAGTATGTACGTACAGTATGTATATTATGCGTGTGTGTGTGTGTTTGTGGTTGTGCAATGTATAATAGATGTTGTTTGTATATTATAATATAGATGTTAAATACAGTTATTGTCAATGTTCATGTTTAATAACTCCAAGAGTCGTTCACGCGTTGTATTTAAATTGACTCAGAAGATAGATGCTATTGGGACCCAATAAAATATGACACTTTCAGCTATCTTCTGTTACCGGTGTGGTATTGCTGCATAAGTCTCAGTCAACTTTATATTAGTAAACATAATATAAACTATATGGCAACATTTGCATAAAACTGAGAAATTGTCCTGTGGTTTATGAGTGTGTATGAAAAAGGCAAGCATTGCTTTACCTGTTATAGTCCAGTTCAGAAATCTTTCATTAGTTCCCCGCAAGCATGGCACGTTGCAGGTGATGTGGTTAGTACTGGTTACAATATATGTTGTTAGATACACACCCACACACTTTTTTTTTACACACACACACACACACACACACACACACACACACAGACACACACACACTTTTTTATTTTTTTTTAAAGTGATTTTTATTCCTCCAAATTATATACATATAACATTTACAATTGAATATATGTCCATTGTGAACATCTTATTCATACACAGATACACACACACACACACACACTCATCGACAAGGACACAACTTCTCAAGTTTTGCTAATATGATGGTGAAGATCGTTTTGGGGACTGCGCAACGTTACCACGGTAACCACATTCAAGAAAATGTTACACTTGTCAGCTATCATCTGCGTCAAATTATAAATATAATCAATTAAATACTTTGTGAGTTGTTAGAACGTAACGTTACAGTGTGTATTTACATATGTCAGTATTGTGTGCGTATATTTGTATGTATGTGCATATATACATGAAGGGTGCGTGTGTGTGTATGTGTGTACGTGTGTAAATATGTGTATGTATGGATGGAAGTTTGTATATACTGTGTATGAATGTGTGTATGTATGTGTGTGTGTGTGTGTGTGTGTGTGTGTGTGTGTGTGTGTGTGTGTGTGTGTGTGTGTGTGTGTGTGTGTGTGTGTGTGTGTGTGTGTGTGTGTGTGTGCGTGTGTGTGTGTGTGTGTGTGTGTGTGTGTGTGTGTGGCGAAAGAAATTTGGGATGGAAGTTATTTTTTGATTATAGCTTAAGCTCAGTTGGAGGAAGGCTAATTTTTTTATGTGATTATGAAATGAAAAAGATGAAATTTATGTTAAAGATTCCACCTTATTATTTGGAAATGTTGAAAGCTTGGCAAGAGATTAATAGTTTAAGGCATTTTAATGGTTGCATGAATCCAATTATTTTTAATAATAGGAACATATATATAAAGAATAAGACTGTATTTGATAAAGAGTTATTAGAACGAGGGATCGTTATGTTGAATCACATTATTGATAATGGACATGTTAAACCCGTTGCATATTTTTTGAATCATGGTATGACAGGTGAGAATTTGCTTACAATAATTGATATATTTCATGCGATTCCGAGAGATTGGACAAATGATTTAGGTTTGATACAATTTTGTGAGGTAGACTTAATTAATTATAATATAAATTTACATATTTTGGTAAAAACATTAAGCTTCAAGGATGTACCATCAAGAAAAATATATGATTATTTTATTCGAGAATTGCAAAAGTCATATGATTTACAAATAAGGGATGGACAAAATAGTTATAATTATACAGATAAAGAATTAAGTGAATGTTTCTTTAGACCACGAATAACATTAATGATAGGGAGGCAGAGAGAGTTTCAATTTAAGTTACTGCATGGGGCAATTTATACTAAAGAACATTTATTTAGATTTGGATTTGTTGAAGATAATTTATGTTCGTATTGTAAACAGGAAAGGGAAACATATTCACATATATTTTTGTTTTGTTTAAATGTAAAATTGATATGGCAAGCTTTGATACAACGTTATAAGTTAGATGAATTGAAGGACTTAAATTGGGTAGATATATTTGTTGGACTGTCGGGTAATTCAAATAGAATAAAAATGTGTAACACTATAATTTTTATGGTAAAATATATTTTATTTGTATTTAGAAAAGAGGGTGTACTACCAACCATTGATAAAATACAGAAACTCTTATTAGATTATAAGGTTCAAGAAGAGAAAATAGCAATTAAAATGGGGAAATTAGGGCTACACTTACAAAAATGGGAAACAGTTAAAGTATAATAAGATTTCATTTGTAAGGCAGATTAGAATAAAATGTTTATATACGATATTTCTCCCGTGAGCTCGTCACATTCAAAAGTATCGATAATTAGTTATTTGTAAAAAATTATTTCTAAAGGAATCTGAGCAGATTACCGACCACGTGTGAGCGAATGAGTATGCAGGGGTGGGGTGGGGGTGGGGTGGGGGGGGGGGGTAGGGGGTAGAGGGTGTTTGTTTTGTTTTGTTTTGTTGTTTTTTTTTTTTCTTCTTTTTATCATAGCTTAAAAAACCTCCAATTATTATTATTCGTTTGTAGTTTATAATTATGTGATGTAAGATTTGTAATTGTTTATGTATGTAAGGTAATTATTTATACTTTCTTTCATTAGAATTGTAATTTGTTTTATTCTCTGTTGAAGATGTTCACATTGGACATATTTTGTTTATGTATATTCAATTGTAAATGTTTTAATTTGGAGGAATAAAAATCATTTAAAAAAAAAAAAAAAAGTGTGTGTATGTATGCGTGTATGTATGTATGTAAGTTAATATGGGTGTATGTTTGTATGTATACATAAATGTAAATCAGTACATCATCACGATCATCGTATTATTCGGGATATGAACTTGTGTGAATGCGGCTGCCATCTGATATTGTACAGGTTGTAAATACCTGTTATGTGTATATTGAGTACACGTGTGTATATATGTGTACATTATGTACGCGTGTATGGATAAAAAATATATGCGCGTCTGCATTATATTACTAACGAATATTCGGGGTCAAAACGAACCTGTGTGAATGCGGTTGTTATCTGATCTGGCCCCTATGCCCACCGCACAACAGGTCTCCCCGTTTTGGTTTTAGGTTACGAATCTGATACGGCAGGCGGCGTCATTATTGCTAAAATTAGTCATCTGCCGTTGCATGGATTTAGGCGCCACCAATACGAGGGTACAATGCGTTGTACATACTGTATAATCGCGGGAAAATTTATTCCAGTAACTTTGCAACAATGCAAGACTGGACACATATGTATACATTTAAAACCAGAAAGGACGACTATTTAAAGATTGTGTGTGTGTGCTTGTGTTTGTTGTGTATTGTTTTGTTTAGATGTGCATTCAATTATCGTTATTATTAGTATTACAATCAAAGTATTGTGTGTATGTTGTTTGTCACGCTGTGTGCGTTTGTGTGTGTGTGTGTGTAATGTTCGTTGATCAGTAGTTTTATTTGTGTATTCTTGTTATTATTATCATAATCAAGGTATCATGTGAGTGGGTTGTTTTGTGACTGTGCGTGAGTGCGTGTGTGCGTAATGTTTGTTGATGTGTATTTTTGTTATAGTTATAATCAAGGTAGTGTCAGTGTGTGAGTGAATGTGTGTGTTGTATGTGGATGTGTATATTATTGTTATTATTAGAATCAAGGTATTGTGTGACGTGTGTGTGTTTTGTGTTTCTTTGTTTATAGTTTCGTTTGTGCATTCTTGCTTTTATTATAGCAATCAAGGTTATGTGCACTTTGGAAATTGAATGTTTAGCCTAAAATCCACATAATTCATGTATAATGCGCGAATATTGGTTTGCGAATCATAATCATCCGATGGCTGTTAACAATGTATATGGTTATGATGTATTGTGTCGCATAACAATGCTAGCACAATTATGCGAATTAATCAAATTTCATGCTCGAAATATCATGCGAATATTGGTTTGCGAATCATAATCATCCATGGCTGTATTAACAATGTATATGGTTATGATGTATTGTGTCGCATAACAATGCTAGCACAATTATGCGAATTAATCAAATTTCATGCTCGATTGTGGGTGAGTTGATGTACATTAAACAGTTATGTTAAACACAGTCCAGACACTAGTTTAACAGGTGAAAATGTGAATTGAGTTGAATTTCATTAATTCCCAAACATGAATATAATGTATATGGTTCACGGAACGATGTGTGTATACGTTTCGTGCATGTGCAACCGCCTCGTTATAACGTTATGCTCACTTAAGATCGCATTTTGTGGGTCTATTGTCGGTCCCCTAGTACTTGTACCTATAATCAAATCATCGCATCAATGAAGGTAGAAAAGTCATCTTTTACTAGACGAACATTTATACAGACATTAGCGAAAGTTGCTCCTTTCACAATGACGTCATTACATTATTCATTATCATTTTCTTTTGAACAGAATCCGAATCGAATTCACTCTAACAAATCAAATTTGTGCGCCAGGGCGAAAGTACGCGTATTTTTACCCATTCCTTACAAGGCGGGTATGCACTGTATTGTCGCTATGATACGTATTACAGCAGCTAGGATGCAATGGCTTTAAACGAGATACACTTCTACTCTGACCTCACTGACGACAAATAAATCTAATTTGTTAATACAATAATTGTCTACTTTGGAATCATGACCAAACGAACTGGGCTGTACCAGTAAAAGTACGCCTTCCGGTCAGGCCGACTTCGTACACGAATCTTACATACTCGAAGTAATTATTCAATTATTGTGCAAAGACGGTCGATATAAAATATTATTCGATTCTAAATGGAAGAATCGACGAATTAAACATCCTACTAGCTTCTCATTTCAACGAGTAGAGTTGAATATGAGTTCTGTAATAATAATAATAATTATGAACATGTATATAGCCCAGCTACTATAGATATATACTCTATACTGCGCTTTACATTATTATTATTACCCATGGTCATCAGGTAAATTTCAAACCCACACAATGATATTATCTATGCAAATAATTATATGATTTAGTATGATTCAACGACATTCCTCTACACCACAACATCCGTCCACCCGGCCCCGCCATCCCATCTGGAAAGCCATTACCAACCCGTTCACACATACATATCAACATTGATTGAACAACATACCATCTCCTTTAATTGATGTAAACTACTTCGGTGACCTCCCCTAATGTAATGTTATAATAAAATAATTCGCTACTGTTGAATTATGACCACACGAACGAGGCTGTACCAGCACACGCATTCCGGTCAAGATTACTTCATACACTAATCGTACATACTCGAAGTAATTATACAATTATTGTGGAAAGACGGTCGATACAAATTATCATTCTTAAGGAAAAAATCGACAAATGGAAGATCCTACTAGCTTCTCATTTCAGCGAGTAGAGTTGAATATGAGTTCTGTATTATCTTTACAAATAATTATATGATTGTGTATGATTTAAAGACATTCATCCACACCACAACATCCTCACCAACCCATCTGAAATCCATTATATGTTCACACATACATATCAACATTGATGGAAAAAACACCATCTCCTTTAATTGATGTAAACTACTTCGATGACCTCTCTGATGGCATACAAATCTAATTTGTTCATTAATTAAATCATCATTTTGTTCTACTGTTGAATTGTGACGACTATACACAAAGAGTTGTACGTACCAGCAAAGTATAATACGCCTTCGGGTCGAAACACGTTCGTATAATAATCTTACATCTTACATACTCAAAGTAACAATTATTGCGCAAAGAGGGTTTACTATAAGATCATTCTAAATAACAAGATCGGCAAATGAGAGATCATACGAGATTCTCATTTCAGGTATTCAAAAGTTTCCAGGTACAAAGAACGCATAACTTTATGAAGGAGGCTTGTAGCCTGAACGTTAGCTTGTTTGTTTGTAAGTATGTTAAAAACCTTAGTTTCAACTTTCAAAGAGTCTACCTTTACGCTCCAATCTCAAGTTGAGATCTATTACCAACCGTTTTATTGTTTGTCTTCAAAATTAACTACACTACCCTAGTGTACATGCTCTATATTTTGTTTAATCCCTGTTCTTGTGCGGGAATAGGGTATTTGTTAATGAAAAGTAATATCCCTATTTACGTTAAGATCCCCCCCCCCCCCCAAAAAAAAAAAAAAAAAAAAACGATCTCATCTTGAATTCCATCATTAAACATACACCATTAATCGTCACGGGGTCTGCTCGCTATGCTGCTAATCATAATTTGAGAAAGGGTTCATTATTCATAAGGGTCATTATTTATAAGGGTTGCTATTCATAATTTAAGATCAGGGTCGCTATTTATAATTCCATGTAAGGGTCGCTATACATAATGTAAGAAGAGGGTCGCCATTCATAATACGAAACGGGGCGGGGCAGATGCGTGATATAAAGTCAATGCGACCTTAGTCATGTTAATTGTAAGATTAAAGAAAGTCCATCTACACCCGTACATCCCAACGTACCCCACACCCCTCCCCCGGCCCCACGCCATCCCATTATGAAACCCATTACCGACCTGTTCACACATGCGAGTCAACATTGATGGAAAACCACTATCTCATGATGGTACCGATGACATCCACAATGTTGTTCTGCTATAGGCGTCAACTCTTTTCGATAAGTATTATTAAAGTGAACCATTAACTGAACCATTCAATCAAAACCACTTGGATCTTTCCTACTTCTCTTGTCAGCATTATTGTTTGGCTTATGGTAACAAAACAAATGCCGTCGGTTTTAATTTTCAAATGCTGCTCCCTGAGTATGGAGATATACAAATTGAAATTGAAAGCGTTCCGGAACGCTAGTGATGATAATCAACTGTATTCGAATTCGGATACTTCGATCGTTCACAGTATTCGAATTCGGATACTTCACACGAACGATCTTGATGAAATCTGACTTTAAATTTCACTTTTCTTCACTAAACGAACAGTGTTATTTTTAAAGAATTGTACACATTATTCGGAAGGGTCTTACGATGATATCAGTATATGATTGACGTTTCAAATTAATTTTCACTTAGGCGGCAAGTTTTATGCAGTTAATGGATCACTTTAAGATACGCAAGTCATGTCGCGTTGCTTATGGCGGGCCGGAGCGTAAGCTAACACATTAGTCATACGTTGAAGAGCTCCATTAAATACATGACAAGATTTCAAGAACTCGACTCTTTTAAACTCATTCCTAGTGTCCTGTCCCTTTCCTTGTGTCTCCAAATTCATGAATTTAACCAAGATGTATGTCTGTCTGTCTGACTAATTGTGGATGGGTATAATGGAGTTCGTGGAAGTGATGTCAGAACGGTGTTTATTAGATATTTTAAAATGATATACATGCACCGATTAGCCTGGACCAAAAATTATGATAATGACGCTGACCAGGAGAAGATAGACGCTCCCAAATTGGGTGAAAGGTTAGTCTGAACAATGTTTTAAAACGATGATTACGTCACCTATAGATAAAAACCTGTTCCAAAGACCACCGGTCTTTATAAACCATCTGCTTACCCTAACCCTACATTTTACTCTGAGATTACTGAGAAGGCACATTTCATTATTATTTGAACCTGTCTATTACGACCACAAATTATTTATCCCTGGGGTTTGTTATACATGTTATAGGCACGTTTGATAATTGCGTGCCATTTTGAACATCATCTGTCCGAGAAAGCTTCTAAGCAGAAGCGAAGATGTGTGAACGCACATTCTGACAACATGAATTATCTTTTCACCCATCTCTCTCTATTTCTTTTTCTCAACAAGTGGGTAGACACTTAATATAAACTGATGCGAGCATTCTTGAAGGTTTATGAAGGTGACAGATTAAAATGCCAGAGCGTGGCATTTGCAGAATGATAGCCGGGACCGACACAACCAGGAGTCAGCGATGAGGTTCGCAGGACAAGGCTTGTCATAATGGAGCAACTGGTGAAGACAAAAGTGAATAATGATAAAGTCAAACCTGTCTAAGTGACCACCTGTCTATAACAGCCAACCTGACTATAATGGCCTGCTAGAAGAAATAATGTGATATCCAACCTGTTTATTAAAGTCACCTCTCTAAAGTGTCCATTTTGTATTGTTTCCCTTAGCTGGTCACTATACACAGAATTGACTGTAGTTGTATGTCACTTCAGTCAAATCTGACTTTCTTTAGAGACCACCACAAAGAGAGAAAAGGGTGGTCTTAATGGGCATGATATCTTTATAGACAGACCCATTAACGTGTAAAATGGTTCATAGGGAGTCAATGTTAGTGGTCGTTATAAGCAGGATACCTCTATTGACAGGTGCAATACACTTTTAACTGCCTCAGTGTGTGTCAAGATAAGTGGTCAGTTCGTTATACAGTATTAACAAAAAATAAGTGGTCTTTCTAAACAGATGGTCGCTGAAGCAAATAATAAAGGTGTTAGCGGGGCTTGCAATGTGGTTGTACCCAGGGAGCAAAGGGGGTTATACAGACATGGAATGTTATAAAAGGTTTGAGCCCAGAATTGTCTTCTAGAACATTGTAGAAGCACAACCTAGGTGCACAACCTCGCGAACTAGCTACTGGAAGTCCACACATCACATATGAAGGGTTTTACCCCTAATGTACGTTAAAAGCGCTTTAAATCCTTAGGGTTCATGAATGTTCTACTCTGCGTTTTTCACGATTAAACCCATACGCATGCTGCCATCATCGCATTTCTTCGGATATGTCTTCTATTGATAGTTGTGCATATATTGATACCAAATTGTGCCTTGTTATATGTATGGTTTTTAAGTCACGTGTCCTTATATGTCACGTGTCATACATAGAAAATGAAATTCCACATACTCTTATGGACAAACATGTATGGAAATGTTTCAGATAATAGAATGACACATTTTATATCTGTAAAACCATACTAAATGTTGAATGGCATTTGATATGATTAAAAAACAATAAACTGGCAAAACAAATGATAAAACAATACAAAACAAAAGAATTTGACAAGGAACACACATAACAATACAAATTTTAATAATTATAATGACAATGAGATGGCTGCTATATAGCGAATATGTTGTCTATTTGACGCTCGCGGTGCATCGTCATGTTTATTCTCAGAGTCCCAGTCATTGGATACATAGTGTTTCAAAGCTAGCACACATGCAAGTACACATTTCCACTCCCTGGGGAGTCTTCCAGCCCGGCACCTTGTATTTGAATACAGTGCTAAAGAATCACGTTCCATCCGTTCGGGCACTTTCTGGTTCCAAACTCGGGACCTCATGATTGGAAGGCATGTGTCCTTCCAATCTTTATTACAAGCAAAACCTTAATAATATATTTCAGGCCTTTGTAAATATTTTCAGGTCTAAAAAGATGTATAAAATAACCATAACATCAATAATGTTTACAATGATTATAAACCATATTTGCTTTCTTTTTATTGTGTATAATATTTCAAACAAATCAATTTTGTTGTTATGAATTGTCGCATTTTACATTACGAACCTGCAAACAATTTGGTTGTGATTGGCACTCAATATTATAATACGGGGATGGGAATACGAGGGTATATCAACATCGTTTTGAAATACAAAGTCAAAATAAAAGGATATGAAAGCTGACATATCTTTGGGATGAGTCTTTTCCCACTGATTAGATGACATTCTTGTAAAGCTCAACAACTACCATTCATATTAAGAAGAAAAGCCAAGAAGTACACTTATATTCCTACATTGTACTCAAGGAAGGGGGTAAGTATTGGTATCAAGGCTAGCCTGAAAAAAAACTACAAAATGATGCATTTAACAACCATCCTCTTGCGACATATCACATAAAGAAATCATTTCTTTTTAGATGTATATAACTCTATGGTATTTCACAAATGTGAAATACACTAGCCTATAATTACGGATAATTATGCTGATTTATACTTCTAAAGAAATGTTTGCTGAATGATATCCCTCTAAAACTAACCAGCATACATTTGTGTACAGTTCATCATCCGCTAAATAGTAACAATGATGTGCTCGACAGCCATTTAGCTTTTGAACCAAAGATGTTATGCAGTTAACTACTAACATGAAACGCTCTGAGGTTCCTCAGTGAGAACCGTATTTGAATAAACCGCTTAATTATCTGCCCTTAATTCATCTTGACAAATTGAGCAATTAATGAATGGGAATTTCCATGTCCAAGTCCTAGTCTTTAATCCACAAATCTGAAGACAAGTTTCTTGATTATTTGTGGTGTTCGGGTATTAAGTGGCTCACATAGTTTTGACTTTTGACCAATGTCAATGAAGACATAATTACAAGTGTCTGTATCGGGTTTACTGAAATGTGAATGCCACCGCCCTAATTTACACATCTTTATGAAATTAGAGTGACACTTTTGACCATTACATTAAGTGATGGGTAATGCACTTATTATGAAATACGGCTACACTGTTACAAAAATGGGCAATATTTTACCCAATATTTTGCCCAACGTTGGGTCGATAGTAACCCTACCAACTACTGGGCAATATTTAAACTAACGTTGTTGGGACATTAATGTGCCCAACTGTTGGGTAATATTTTGAACTACGTTTTGGGCCATCAATATAAACTTTGTAACAAATAGGCCTATTACATATTTGCCTTTCATAGTCTATTTATATTTGCTATATATCTACATTCTGTGCATTTAGTTATCAAGATGTGAAATAAATAACTGCGTTTACTTCTATTATAATGATTTACTAAAAACATATACCAAAGATACACTATCAAAAACTCATATTCTTATGTACTTTATTGTTTTAATGCGTTATGTGTTCTATTGTTATTGCTTTTATACTTTTATATCATTTGAAAAACGTAATAACACCAACATAACACTGAATGCCAGCATTTGAAGACTTCCAAATAAATAGTGTGTAACGTTTTAAATAGTCAAAACATTTCAATGCGTTTATTTGTACATAACTGAACATGCAATTTCATGTTGTTTGTATAAAACGTAATTTAAAAATGACACGTGACACATTAAACAAAGATATGATGCGGTCAAATTTGGTATCAAACGATGCACAAGACCCTACAGATCACGAATCTGAAGCAATCTGATGGAATCATTGTGCATTTGAGTGTTATTGTGAAAATAGCAGAGACAAACCTTCATGAACCCTAAGGATTTAAGGCGCTATTTACGTACATTACGGGTTAAATCATTCATACACATTTTGTGGACTTCCAGTAGCTAGATCGCGAGGTTGTGCACCTAGGCTGTGATCCTAGAAGGTCCTAGAAGACATTTCTGGTGCACAACCTTTTATAACATTCCATGTTTGATATCCTTAAAAAGGGGGTGTTTGCTCCCTGGGTATTGGGTAAATACTTCAAAAGGAGGGGGTAACTGCCTACCCCCCCCCCCCCCCCCCCCCCCCAACTCCGCTGGATAACACCTCTGAGCGGGAGGTTATCTGATCGGCACGTGTCTTTGAAGATTAAGTGCGCTACTACAGGTGTAATAGAATATTCCTTGAACTAGATGATCAGTATGTGGTGGGTGTTCTTGTCACATTATTTTCGAAGACAACATTGCGGGGTTTTTCCCGTGATGCTTGTCATCGCTGTACATAAAAGTTTAGAAATTATTGATTTTGTGTCCTCATATCACTGCATAATGAATGTGTTTTTTGTGTCATTAATAACGGAAATGTTGTTGGAGTTATTTTGTTGCTGACGTTGATGTTGTTGTTATTATTATTATATGTATTGTGTTATTCTCAATTGTATATACATTGACATACCACACCCTCACGCATTTGCTTATTATGGTAGTTCTTTGTACTTATTTTTTCACATTAAACATTATATCATAAAGTTATTTTACACATTTTTGTTTAATGTACTTGCTGTTACTATCGCTGTTTAAAAAAAATTGATTCATTTGTATTTTTTGCACATTGTACGAGTCTGTATTTTTGTGCAGAAGTAAATCAAATTCAAATAAATTAGGTGTGATTTATTCAGGTTGTCTGGAACGGTAAGATAGTATCACAATGACGCGCTATTCATTAGATACAAAGTTTACAAATTTGCGCTAAAGTCCTAGCGCAAATAGTCATTAGTGGCAATCAAATTTACTCTATGTGACTGTATGCCCTTATGATAATGACCTGAACTGAAAGTGATTGTCTACTTAAAAACATGCAACTTATGTCCTTTTTACCTGACCTACAGATGTGCCGCTGATGAGAATTTAGGATATAATCATTGACGAAATTATATCAAGTCGATCGCACCGTAATTTGATAATGTGCGCTTGGTGTTATCGGCGCAAGAAGTTCACCTTTATCTCATGGTTTTCAAGGGTATAAGGTAACATAATCGTAGCAAATTAAATTGCTATCTTTGGTAGTGAAGTCGGAAGTTAATGCCATATCATGTAGTACGTGTAATGTAAGATGGAGCATTAATAGGCAATGTAAGAAAACGTACATTGAACATGTTCAATGGATCTAGTAACATTGTCCAAATCCGCAAATCTTACTTGGAGCTCTAATAATGTTCTCTCATACCTTGATGTATTTGTATTACCAATTAAAGTACAGAACAGGTTTTTGGTTTTTCGAATTTCCCTTTCGTTAAAAATATATTTACGACTGAAGTGTTCAGATGTTTGAACTATCCACTGTAAAGTGTATAATAATTGTGTACAAAGTCCATGCAATCGGTTGGCAAATACCACTTTGCATTTTTGCTCATTACTCGGTCATAAGACATGTATTTACCATGGAACTTTTACACATCACTCAGTGGACATATCGGATCACAACAATACATATTTTATCAGCCATTCGTTACTTGGCGCACATATGAACGTGGCGATTCATGTGCATTACTTTTACCATGTTAATTCCAAAATGTGTGTTTGATTTG